>JACXGM010009214.1:6228-21367 GCA_016801145.1 Umbra pygmaea
AAAAATTAAACTTTCATATATTTTAGATTCATTGCACACCAACTGAAATATTTCAGGTCATTTATTGTTTTAATACTGATGATTTTGGCATACAGCTCATGAAAACCCAAAATTCCTATCTCAAAGAATTAGCATATCATGAAAAGGGTCTCTAAACGAGCTATTAACCTAATCATCTGAATCAACTAATTAACTCTAATCACCTGCAAAAGATTCCTGAGGCTTTAAAACCCCCCAGCCTGTTTCATTACTCAAAACCGCAATCATGGGTAAGACTGCCGACCTGACTGCTGTCCAGAAGGCCATCATTGACACCCTCAAGCAAGAGGGTAAGACACAGAAAGAAATTTCTGAACAAATAGGCTGTTCCCAGAGGGCTGTATCAAGGCACCAGTTTAATTTTTATCATTACACTATGGAAAATAATGAACTTTATCACAATATGCTAATTTCTTGAGAAGGACCTGTATATGCATGGGTAAGCTTCAGATTTGAAACATTTAGATGCAATATATCATGCAACATTGCAATTTATTACTGGAGAGAAAAAATCACACATCATGTCTGTTGTACATTTCAGTGGGCTGGGATTCCTTGACTTTTAGAAGATTCAGACATTTGTTAATGCCTTTCTAATGCTTTATTACAGAAACTTCCTAGCTACCTAAATAAAAATATTCAGTGGTCAAATATTATATATCAGACTCGGTCTCAAGACTTTTCATTACTAGAGACACCAAGGGTTCACTCTCAGATGAAAAGTGTCTTTGACCACCATGCCTTACTCATGGAATGATATTCAGAGCAAACTTACGATAGAGGTTTTAGTGTCTGTACACCAGTTTAAATGTCTGTTACATTACCTTTTTACCATTAACTGTGCATGTTTTTTTTAAAGTCGGTTTTTATTAAATTATCTATTTTATTGTATCTTTTACTCCATTTAATTTTTTGGTTGGAGATTTTATCTTGTTGTATAACAGGGCACAACTGTAAGAGATGCTGGTCTCAGATGGATTTCCCTGTATAAATGAAGGTTAATAATAATAAATAAATCCAAGGTAGCTACAAGGTAGTTACAGTAGGGCAAAAAAGTATTTAGTCAGCCACCAATTGTGCAAGTTCTCCCATTTAAAAAAATGAGAGAGGCCTATAATTTTCATCATAGGTACACTTCAACTATGAGAGACAAAATGAGAAAAAAATCCAGAAAATCACATTGTAGGATATTTAAGGAGCCTTGTAAAGAAGAAGTTACAGGTCTGTGAGAGCCAGAAATCTTGCTTGTTTGTAGGTGATCAAATACTTATTTATTCATGAAAAATCCTACAATGTGAATTTCTGGATTTTCTTTACTAATTTTGTCTCTCATTGTTGAAGTGTACCTATGATGAAAATTACAGGCCTCTCTCATCTTTTTAAGTGGGAGAACTTGCACAATTGGTGTGTGACTAAATCCATTTTTGCCCCACTGTGTAAGGCACCACACACTTTTCTTCCATGCTTTCCAAACAGTACCAGGCTGCCTAAGAGAGAGTAGGACAGATGTGGTGTAGACATTGCCAGCACATGCATGAAATACTGTATGTGTGGATATTGTATGGCCTTTAATATTTCACTAAAACCACGGAAATACTGGAGAACATTTGAACCCTTCTGCCATTGACGTAGTTGCGGCAAGGTGCCCTAATGTTAAAGGCAGCCCTAAATCACTTGAAATACGTTCTGAGGGAACTATTTTGTGAAACCGAAATATGTAAAATATGAACGTATAAGAGGTTCAGTTACGTTTGTAGGGAACTAAATTCAACACTCGAATAACGTTAAATATGAACATATGAAGATCATGACGTAGCATGTAAATAGCATAGTTTTGCTATAATTCCGCGACTTGCATGCCAGTGTTCGCGAGTTCAAATCCAGACCGGCACTTTGTGTGTGTTTTGTTGTACATTGCTTGTGTTATGCAGACAGGTGATTTTTGGTTTTTGTAATGTTAACCCTAACCTTAATTCTAATCTTAACCTCAGTAACGTCATATCTAACCTTAACCACAGTAACGTCATATCTAACCTTTACTGTTATTATCCTCATATCTAACCTTAACCGTTAGTATCCTCATACCTAACCTTAACCGTTAGTATCCTCCTACCTAACCTTAACTGTGAATGTTTCAATCTAATTTCGAACGCTATGGAATGTATGGAATGTTCTCGCATAAATCCGCTAAACAAAATGTAACGGAGCAACGTAATTGAAGTACAAATATAGCCTAAAAACGAAAAGTGCAGTTCAAACGTAAAAAAAAAAATATGTTGACATATAATGTAATTCAGGTTTTCAAAATAGTTTCCTGAGAACGTAATTTGGGAGAAATTCTGAGATGTGATCGCTCCCAGGTCATTACTGCAAATTAGGGTTGGTTATTAGTCCACTTGCCTGGTAAAATAACAGTTACATTTAAATTAAAAGTGATCATTCAAAAAGATAAAAATGTAATTTTCAAAACAAACAGTCTTTCAAAAGCAATCCACAAATTCCATGGTTTGCTGTTTCATCTTTGGATACTGCCAGCAAAGATACCACACATACGGATACTGTATGGCAGGGGTATTCATCTCTTACCCTATGAGGGCTGGAGCCTGCTTTTTCTGCTAGACTTTATCATTATTCCACCCACCTGGTGAACCAGGTGTAAATAAGTCACAGTTTAGAGGGGTGCAATAAATAAATGGAGTGTAACTGGTTTTAATGGCCTTCAGTATCGAATTGTAACCATGGGAACACTGGAGAACATTTGGGCTGTCTTGGAGTTGTCATACAAAACATGTTTTCCCCCCCATAAAATGTCTTTCAAAGGCAACTAATGTTTCATGTTTTGCTATTAATTTAATCTCTGGTTGTGCCGCACAATAAAATGAACAAAACACAATCCTAGTATGCCCCAAGCCTGAAGTGGTTGTTATGGTAACCTAGCAGAATGTTCCTCAGACACATGCAATGTTCATTTTTCCTTTGAACAGATAAATTGTATCCTATTAATTTGTGTTTATGCCTCTGTAAGCACTAAGTTGTTTTAAAGCAGCCCGCCTTGCCGTATTTCAATTTAATTTTGAAATCATCAATCTTTACAACATCCATGTGTTTCCTTATTTAATAAAATTATTCTCTAAATATTCAGTTGGATTCCGATTTATTCAACCCTCATTGCAAATCAGGTTTGTTGTCAGACTTTGAGCTGTTTGCAATGGACAAGTCAAACAAAAGCAATTGAAATTAGCTCAGTACAACGAATGCTTCACATGGTTTCCCTAAATTCAACTACAAATGCTACTGATAATGACTTCTCCAGTCTCAAAATTATTCAACCCCTTCATGGCAAGCATCTTTAGTACTTAGTAGAGCACCCTTTACTGTTATGACCTGCTACAAATGAGATGCATAGCCAGACACCAGACTCTGGGAGCGTTCCTGAGGAATCTTAGCCCATTCCTCATGAGCAATGGCCAGTTCAGTAATATTCTTGGGTTTACGTGCTGCAACTGCCTTCTTCGAATCCCACCAGAGTTTTTCTATGGGGGTTCAAGTCTGGTGACTGTGATGGTCACTATAGAATCTTCCACGTCTTTAATGAACATTGAGCTTGATTATTGAGTCCAAGACTAGGCTTAATCTGTGTCCACCAAACTGGCCCTATATGATTTTGAGCATATTGGAGCCAGCGTTTCTTGTGCTTTTGGGTCAGTAGTGGTGTAGACTTGGGGTTCTGGCTTGGAAACCTTCTGTGTTTAGTACGCGCCTTGCTCACTGAAACCTCAGTGCCTGTTGCTACAAAGTCTTGCTGCAGGTCTTTTGCAGTCACTCAAGTGCTTTTCACAACCTGCTGTCTCGAAAAACTGGTTGCAGCCATTGATTGCTTTCCTTATCCACCACGTCCAGGTAGTGTAACCAGTGTATCCTTCACTTTGATCTTGCGAACTATGCATCCAACGGTGTCTCTGGAAACATTCAGCTCCTTCACTAGCTTTTTGTATCCTATTCATTGTTTGTGAACGGCAATGATCTCTTCTCTTAACCTTTTGGACCATTCTTCTGACTTCTGAGCCATGTTCCTCACACGCAGTCCAACGTAACCCTCAACAAACCCCTCGTGTTCAAGCTCAAGCACACCTGGTGCAACTAATTAAGCACTCATTTGTGCAATTGTGAGGGATTCTGTTCACGGGGTTGATTTATTTTGAGACTGATTCATTTTGAGAAGTTATGAGTTGCATTTTCAGTCGGATTTGGGAAAACCAATTGATGCATTCATTCTGTTATGCTATTTCAAATGCTTTTCATTGACTTTGTTGTAGCAAACAGCTGAAATTCAAACCCCTTATTCACAATTGGGGTTGAATAATCTTGATTGCAACTGTATGTTTATTGTTCTTATTTCATTACATGAGACTGCTCTGTCCTCTTACATGCTAGGAGGTTAGGTTAGCTTCTTTTAGGCATGTTGCTGAGTCGTCTGATTCTTATCACACTGCTCATTTAACATTGAAGCCTTTAGTCAGCACATACACGGAAGTATTACACATTCGCCAACTATACTTAAGCAATTGAATAAACAGGATCAAACTGTGGCCACCGTGACGTAGTTGTTCTGCCAGACCACACAGATTGATATATTAAGATATTAATAATATATTAATGTCAAGGACATAATAAGAAGTAGCACCACCCTTCTTTTCTCCATAATTTTTCTTCCCTCCCAATGGACCTTTTTTAGGGATAAATGAGGTGGAAATCTACTTAGCATTCTGTGCTCTAGAACTTCCCATGAAGGTTCAATGATGTTTAGATCTGATGATGGGAGAGGGGCATTAGATCTGGTGATGGGAGAGGGGCATTAGATCTGGTGATGGGAGAGGGGCATTAGATCTGGTGATGGGAGAGGGGCATTAGATCTGGTGATGGGAGAGGGGCATTAGATCTGGTGATGGGAGAGGGGCATTGAAGACATTTGACCCCATCCTGGTGATCATAAAACCACTCTTTATGTTTAAAAGATGGCAACATGCATTGTGGCCTCAAGGCACATGTAGGCATTTTCCAAATGTATACAGATGTAGGAAATATACAGTAGTAAATGATGACACCGCCCACCATGAACCTTCTTTCCGTTGCTCAGGGATTCAGGTTTTGTTCTTACACCAAGTTATATGTTTTTGTGCGTAGACCTTGGATACATGTGCTTTCAGGATGTAGCCTTGACATTGATTTTGGCTGTTTGAAGCTCATGATGTAGAATTTTTATTGAGCCTGGGTTACAGAGGTGCTGATTTAATTCTGTGGTAATTTGTAATTTGTCCATGCTTGAAATATACTTTCATGGTTATATGTCACTGTAAGAGTAATGCTACAATAATGCTACATGTTTGATGGATTTTCAGCATTGGTCATATACTTATTATTTGTAATTATGTAGTTTTATATTGGTTATGGTAATAGGTGGTAGGGTAAGGTGGGGTTTTTAGAACAATGTTTAATTGCTGAAACAAAAAACAAAGTTTGGAAAAGAATTGTATGTGGAACATGGCCATGCTTGGGCAAGTTAATAATTAAGGGAAATAAATGGCTAGAGTTTTTAATTTTTGAATATTTGATGAAGTGTTAATTTTAAGAAAATTTGATTTTTTTTAAGTACTGGTGTAACTGCCCACCCATCTCTAATTGCTGACACAAAAAACTAATTTTTGTGGAAAAAATTAAATGTGGATCATAGCTAAGCTTAGGCGAATGAATAATGAAGGGATGTAAATGTCTAGAATTTACATTTAAATTACACAAGTTATTAGATGAAATGTTGTTATTTTTGAAAATGGAAGAGGGGCTAGTTACCGGACTAGCAAAACTGTAAGTTCTGCCGCAGTCTCAGCCTTCCTCTTCCTTCCTCTTCCTCCACCTAAGATTGCTAGTTAGCATTACTAGCTAGTACCAACCAGGCTTGTCACTGTCTAAATGACAAGTAAAAACACAGCCATTACATAAATGTATAACTTTCCCCAGGGGGCTACCCCATAGCGGGGGGGAGCAGTTACCCACAGCACATGCATTCAACATATTACTTATTTTACGAAAATGTATGTAATTTTTTTTATCTCTAAACCAGTGAATATTTTATTTTACAGCTTTCCCAATTGTGATTTAAAAACAAATGTATAGATCTAACTTCTTTGAAAATCTGAAAAAATTATATAAATTTACCTCAAAATCATTTTGTGGGAATATCTAGCAAAGTTGCTATTATATAAAGGACAATTTTAGCTGTGGATGATCAGTGCCAGCCAGGGAATGTGTTGGGGAAAAAATTCTGTGACATCTTGTGGGCATTATGTGAAATAAAAAGGTTACCATACCTTTACTTATAGTTGAGCTGCTGCACATGTGCAGTTGTTTTTGGGTTAAACAAGTCTTATGGAAAGTTCTAGACGAATGCTATGTAGTTGGGGAGTAAAAATCTTTTGACCGTAACAAAACCGTAAAACAGATTAGTGCAAAAAAATAAGTGTAAAAGACACTCTTCAGAGCATATTTTGTGTATTTAAAATTATATTTAATTGTACATGGAGAACTTAAGATAAATAAATATCATGAACTGCCATTCTGCCTCAAAGTGGTTTTGTGATTACTATAAAAAGAGATACATGCTAGTTATACAAACAACAACCCAAAGATCTCAAACTACCAGTAGCCTAACTGGCTGTGAATCAAAAGACATCTTTCTATCTCTGTTAGCTGCCTCATGTTGCTTTGAAAACTCATCAAAGTGCTAATTGAAAGACCTATTTTATAGCTCACACACGCAGTGCTAATGTGACCTCTGCAGCTGTAATTGATATAGTAACTTTTAAGGTAACAGTCCTGTTCCATGTGATGCTTGCACTCTACTGAATGGCCAGTAAATTAGGTGCACCCATCTAGTACCAGGAATCCATTCCTTCCAGAAAATATATTTTTCAGGGAAAGGATTGTAAAAGATTTTGTAAATGTTCAATAGGGATGTTGATCTATGCTGATGGATTGGTATCACCCAGTTGCTCTGCTTTGGATGGTGGAATATTCATGCTACGGTCACCTTGTTTCATTTTATACCAAATATACACAATTTGGTAGAGGTCTGGATTATGCACAGGCCACGCAACTACACTCATGTGAACTGAACCAGGTTTTTTTATACTTGGATTTTTCAAATTTTTTCTTCCCACCCAATTTGTCATGCTCACTTCTCACTCAAGCCTTGTCTTGTCAGCAACCTGTCTCAGATGCAGGATGGTCAAAGATCGATCACACGGTTCCTCCAAGCACCTGTTGCCATGCTGTAAGACTCTTGTCACACTGCTCCTGCAACACGGAATCTTAAAACAATAAATATATGGGAAGATTACTCCCTACAACCGTGATTTAATTCATGGGCAACGGACCTAACAGAGCACATTTTTCCATTCCTCATTACATGCCAACTGGAGACGCTTCTTCTTGTGAGACCAGGATTTTAATCTTGCTACCAGGATTAGACCAGGGGTCCTGTGGAAGTCAGTGCAATTGGCCAGGCAGCTTTAGGTTGGTGCATTGAGAGGAACATCAGTACCCCAGGGACAGTGGAGAGGCAGAATTCATTGGAAAAATCTTTCAGACCAGTGGTTCTCAGCCTTTACTCTTCTAAAGTCTGCCAGCACACAAGAAAATATTTCAGGACACCCTTACAAGTTTATTATTATATATTATTATGACAATACTATTATTACAAGTGAATACAGCTGTAATGAGGCCAATATAGAACTAGCTATTTGGAAAAAACTAATGTGTAGTGTGGCGGAAACCTAACATTGCCCATGCCTTAGGACAAACCTTTCCTACAATAAATGATGGTGGTGTAGCATCCTGATGTGAAGATGCTTCTATTAACATACGTTTTACTTCATCTAAGTGTAACTACAAAAATAACGTAATACTAGGCCATTAAATAACAGTTTTTGGTCGGTTCTTTTTTACGGTGTTACTGCATCACATTTAAGCACACCATTCGTGTTGTGTTATGTAACCTTAGCAGAATAACAATTAAATTTAACTGTTGACTAAATTTGTAACTAATTTACAGCAATAAAAAGCTCCTTGAGAAAACGAAAGGAGGCGCGTGCCTTCAAGCCCCGCCCACCATTTCAGGTGACAGCTAGGGAAACAGACTGCCGGTGTCTCCACATAGAAGAACTGCGCAGCAACCTATACAATCAATGGCAGCAACGAACCATTTAAAAAAGATATAAATAAGCACAGTACTGTATTTTGTAAAGATAGATTTACGAACTGATCAATCAGACGGTTGTTGATATGTGTTTTTAAATCGTCTGAACTGCCGTCATAAGCTGCAAAAATTGTTGCCACTTCCGTGAAACAACCCAAACAAGTCGAATTCTACAGAACGCTAACTAGCCACGAGCTACCTCGCTGGACGCTTTCGCTATCGGAATGTCGGACATTTCAGGGGAAGCAAAGTTGGAGCTGAAACAAGCCAGTAAAGAAGTAAAGGAGAGCGAGAACGTGGCGGAGAAATACTCTGCTATGTCAGTGAGCAAGAACAGCGAAATGCCTATGGGTGAACTGTCAGTGTCGTCTGCTGCCTTCTTCAACGCAGGTCCGACTCATAAACCTGCCAAAAAGGTAAGAACCATCACGTAACTAGGGAAACACTTCAGGTGCATTCAATGTCCTCAGCTACGTCGCAGAGCGTTACGCAATGCATTGTTTCCGTTAATGTGAACTTTTCAACAGTATTTTCCGTTTGGTGGAACCCTGTTAACTAAGCCCGAAATCCACCCATTTTAAGTAGGTCATTGATTATTAAGTACTATCAGAATTTTTCTTTTTTTGCAAATATGTGTTAAATTAGTAAATATAAATTAATTGTGTCGAGTATTTGATAAAATAAACGATTTTGTAGTATTTGTTTGTTCTGTTGTTAAAATATATATTAATTAGCTAAATGAAGAGCATCGCATCTCTATTGAATGCAGACGGTTGACGTCAACAGCCCTTAACGTATATTAAAAAGTATTCAAATATCGAAGCCGAGATGTGTCGTCCAATCCAAAAGAGAGCAAGACAGATTTCTTTGGGATGGCCAGATGAATGGAGTTGAGAAGCACCTTTCCTAAAATTGATAAGACAAAGCTTTCAGGTCCTATTCATACACATTTTACAGTGTTTCTGGCCAATTGCATGCGGTGTTCTCTTCCATTACAGATCTATTCATAGTTTGGTCACCCATGGTCAAAATACAAGTTTTATTGATTTTGATTTATATGATTACTAATTGTTAAACTTAAGCAAATTCATGTTTGTTATTTACCTTACACTCTTTTCAAGATTGACTTAGATACATACAGTGTTAGATAATTCCATAATTCATTACAATTATACATTTTGAGCCAAATCAGAAGCTAGGCATAATTACGTGTCCATGATAAGAAGACAACCCGATAGTAAATGTATTCAAGCCTTCTTCGTATAATATTTCCCCTTCACTGCACTGGGGCATTGGAATTTAATCTTTAGACTAGAAGAAAGAGTTGTCCCTACAGGTGCTCCCAAACTACATCCAGCAACATCTGGTCTCCCATCCAGGGACCGACCAGGAATGACCCTGCTTATTGCCAATGGCAAGCCTGTGTAGGGTGCTATGGTGCTGGCTAATTGTTAACTAAACACATTTGTCTAATCTTTTGGAAAAATTCCAGCTAAAATTGCAAAAGAACACTTGGAAGTGCAGCTAAAAAAAAAAAAGTCAATGCCAAAACATTAAAATTCAGACCAAATAGTAATTTCATCAAGTTGTGTGACTCCATGCATATTAGTGACTCAATTCAATTTCAAGTCTCCTATTTCAAGTAAATTGTTATAAAGCTTCAGTTGTGGACTATGTGGTTAATTTTACATGATTTGGAAAGGCACACACCTGTCTAAATAAGGTCCCACAGTTAACAGTCCATGTCAGAGCACAAACCAAGCCAAGAAGTCCAAGGAATTGTCTATAGACCTCTGAGACAGTATTGCATCGAGGTACAGAGATGGTGAAGGGTACAGAAAAATATCTGTGAAAGTGCTGTGAATACTTTCCGGATGCACTGTAGGTGGGTGCAACCATTTAGTGAAGTGCAGCAACATCCTTGATTGAAAGTAATGGTTTCCAAGCTAAACCTTCAAAAGAGCGAGTGCTTCCCAATCAATCCAGCCGCATTATTGCTTCAGCAGACAGATTTGCTTTTTTCAACTTAATCATCTGGGCTTTAAATACCTTGGAGTGAATGTGACTCACTCACTGCCAGCTCTCCTTTCAGCTAACTATTTAGATGAAGGCTGATTTTAAAAGGTGGGGTAACTTACCTCTGTCTCTTATAGGGGAAATGAATGCTGTTAAAATAAAGAGCTTGCCTAAATTCATGTATCTTTTCCACTCTATCCTTTTGTTCTTACCTATGTCTTTTTTTTAAAGCAATTAATCAGGTGGTTACTGCATTGATTTGGGCTGGAAAGTCACCCAGGATTAGTAGGTCTTCTGCAATGTAAATTCAGTGGTGGGGTTCACTCTTGCCAATTTTTAGAATTACTATTGGGCCGCCAACCTTCAAAAAACGCTAATTTGGTTGCACTCCCCAGAGATATCTTGGTGCTGGCTAGAAGGTCTTTCCTGCTTCTCCTCTCTCAGTGCCTTATTATGCTCCGCTCTCCCAAAATCCGCCTCTCGTTACACAGGCAACCCTGTAGTACTATCCACACTCAAAATCTGGTACCAGTTTGGGCAGTATTTTAAGTTCTCCTTTACATCCATTATGGGCCCTATTAATAACAACCACATATTTACTCCATCTGTGGTTGACAATGCCTTCCTTCTTTGGAAAAGGAACAGCATTAAAAGATTTTATGATTTTTATGAGTTTTTTCCAGTTTTATCAACCTGGCTGTTAAATATGATACATTTCGTTTCCTCTGAATTTGCTGGTTTCCCTTTACAACCCCGCACCCAGCGCCGGAATTAGCTACTGAAATAGATTTTTTGACCGTTGAACTTTAACCATAGCTTTGGCACTAGCACTCTGTATTCTTCTGGTGCCACTGACTCTGTTTTCCAGGAGTCACCACAGGTTGTCATCATCACCAATGCTCCCCTGGTCTACCTGGCTATAAAAGGATTTATACAGAATGTCAAAGATATCCAATAATAATAATAATAAACCTCTGATGTCGTTGGCCCATTTTGTGTCTGATGGCTCAATTTCTCAATACTCTCAATACTTTCACAAACCTCTCAGCCAAAGTCTCACACATTTAAAATATTTATTTATGATGCCTCATTTTATAACCGATATGTCATTGTGTTTTGACAAGTGTGACACAGGTATCATTCAATGTCACATGACAAAATGTTTCGACACACTTTGTCATGTGACCAGAAGTGTTTTTGGAACAAGTCTCGATACGTTGTTCCGATGCAGTGATGTGTCGAAAACATTGAGACAGTTTTGATACTTAAGTGTCGAGCGCACATCACTACTTGTCAGCCACTCCTAGCATCTCAGTTGCTAATGGCTATGTGATGTTTTGTCATTTCTGCAACTCGAAAAAATTAAATATTCCATGAGGAGATCACAGTCAAAGTTTTATGACAAATGGCAGACTTTTATTTTAGATGTTATTGTATAAAGCGTGTATTGTATAAAAAAGAAAGTAATGGTTTCCCTCTGTTGCTTCTATATAAATAGCGTGTTTAGAATCTTCAGCAGGTCAGTACATGAAAACGGGTTCTTCCAGAAGATCCATTTGGCACGAACAGAATTTAAATAGTTTCACTACTGCAACATTTGCTTTGGTACCTTGGTCACAGTTCTGTTAATATGTACATTAACTTGACGATTAAAGAGGATTGTAATTTTTACTTGATATTTAAAAAGTTCAAAAATGCGATTTACGTGGGACAAGGATTCCCTACACTATGCAGTTCTTTATTACACAAACAAGCATATCCTGAAATGCATCATTCATACCAGATATGGAGCGGTGCGTGCCCATTGACAAACACTGTGAATGCATCATTCATATCAGATATGGAGCGGTGCGTGCCCATTGACAAACACTTCGAATGCACAACTTAATTTATCCTTGTTGCAGTCCTTGTTCAAATTGTAGTATAAGCACTGTGTCATTGTACCATCTGAATCGCTTTTTAATTTTTCTATCAACAAAAAATTGTTTGTACTGCTTTTGTGAGTTGGTGAATATGCTTAATTGAAAGGGGTTTCTATGGGTTTCTAAGAGTGCAGGGGCTGTAGTATTCGCTCATGAGCTACCTCTAAATATCCAGGTGAAGGACCTAAATACTGTCTGGGCTGATGGAAATTGGCAGTGTTAAAACCTCCCTTCCCCTAAAGAATCAATATAGAATTGGAGTTTCTCTGCAGGCCTAAAAATGTAATCAACAAAAATTCTTGTATTTTGATTATGATATCTACAAGTGCAGATCAGGATAGTGGTTATTATTAGTCTGGACTGGATCTGCTGGCCTGGTCAGGCTTGTGCTTTTAGGCTTATGGAAACATGCTTTAATTCCTGTTCAATCCTTTTTATTAGCCAGTGACCTCTGTCTCTATTAGCAAACAGCAACTACCAGGATTACAATGTGGACAAGGGTACAAACTCCCCAAATTAAAGGGAAGATTAACAGAGGCTGTGAAAGGAAAGGAACCCAGACAGCGTTCATACTGCAAACAGGGGAACAACTCAAAGGACAGGAGAAAAAAGAGCAGAGAAATGATTTGTCAGGTGGCTGCTGGTGGGGGCTAAGGCACAGCCCTCATCTGCCCTCCTGGTGTGGAGATCTTCATGATAAGAGACGATGTACAAGGCCAGGAGAAGTGCGTGAGTACTAGGGAAGCATGGACATAAAGCCTGGACTGCAGCTGGGAGAAATGGAGCTTCAGGCAGGAGCCATAGCAAAGACACACAGACACAGGGTGAGTGATGGTGAGGACTAGCTCAGGAAAACTCTTCGGACATATTGTACACTTACATTTCATGCATCTGTTTTTTAGAGGTGGGAGCTTTTTAACACAACTTAGGTGACTGTGTAGGAAAGTAACAATAAAAACCATTTATTGCTGACTGGCTCAGTTAAAGCTGTGAGTTAGTAGGGGAAAAAAACATCCTTTAAACGCTTTTGTTAGTTTGCAGTTGATAAATATCAGCTTTTTGGAAAAAGATTATGGATGTGTACAATGTTTTACTGTCATTGTTTTAGCCCAGTGGATAATTGACTTAATTCAAATGAGAGTAAGCCTTAGTTTATGACCTCAGTTGTAATTAGAAATTGGAAGAACATCCTTCCAAAGACAATGATATTTGGTCAAATAGATTTTGGATTGTTAGCCAGTGTATTGCAGTCAAAACGTGTGATCACGGTGAAAGATACAATTAAAATGCTCAATTCTCTTGTTCATCATTTGTAAGTTATCACTGCCTGTAGAGGTATGCACTTTCTAACCAGAACTGTGTGGCCAGGACTCAGTATCTACGGACATCTTACTACCTTTGGAATTGGTAGTTAGTGTCAGGCCACCACATATAAAGGAAAGGTTATCCTGGAACAGAGCTTTATTGATTGGATTCAATGTACTGCGCTTTATTTTTCCCTATTGGGGCTCTAACTTTTTCACAGACACAATTGTTTGTGCTAAAGTTGTGGTACAAATTTTTTAACCTATTATAGCATTTAATTTAGCCAGATAAGTTCATTTAATTACTAGTGCAATTTGGAAATTAAAATAAAATATCAACTGAAATAAGTATGGCTAAAGTGGTAAATAATGAGTCTTTCTGTTGAAATGCTTGATTAAGTCATAACATTCATACCTACCTTTAAAGTTTTGTTTTTATTTTCCACATTGATGCTTCTCAGAACTACAAATAAGATGAAACCTTGCCTTTAAAACAAAGAAGCTAAAATAGAGTCCCCAGAGGGCAACTGATTCAAAGATATTTGCAAAGTATCCGTTTAAAGGCTGAAGACCTGCCGGTATTCTACCCTATAACAGTGTGAAAAGTGATCACATCTGCTCTCTGTCCTCCCTGAACCTTTAGCTAGCCCCAAAATAAGTACAAGAATTCACATAACACAGGCAATGACCTATATTTAATGCTCACAAACTGTATCAGACTGTATTCCACAGGTATGACATTGTATTTGTAACTGGTAATTCATCTTGGGAGTTATAATGTATTGCCAGTTTACAACAGCTAAGAGCTGTATCCAGGCACTCCATGATGCATTGTGATGGTATGTTGGTATATTGGCCATATATCACAGCCTGCTTGCCTTGTTACTTAAATACACTACAATGATAAAGTTGTCTGGTAGAGGACTGAGTGAATCTAACCCCCATGCACTATGAGGAACAAGGTTTGGGAGGAAAAGAAATTAAAGAAATTATCCCAGGCACACATTGAAATCCACAAAATAAATGTTTTAAATGGCCATCTCAGACTCTGGTCTTAAAAGCAATTGAAATCCTGCAGTTTCTATTATAGCCCAGATGTAGATATAGCCCATAAGTGCAAATATAGGAAAACAAACATGAAGATTGAATTTTATGAATCCATCATCATTATGAATTTCTGTACTACTGCAAATATGTAGGGCAATTTTATTTGATCCAAGCTTTTTACAACATTGTTATTGGAAGTGGCATGAAGAAACAAGGCAGTGTGTTCTCAGATTATATTTCTACCTTTTGAAACTCCTTTCCCTCTCTCTCATGCGCACACACCCACACACAAGAATTGTGAATTGGTTCTATTAATATGTAAAAACAAAAATTTTGAAAGCCAAACTGACTGTTAAACTGTTGACTTCGCAAAACACAACTGTGTCACGAAGGCCTGGGTTTGTATCATAGCCTCTGCATTCCAACGATGCTTGGGAGTCCAGCATAGGGGGGTTGCAAATTGTCAGTGCTGCACGGGACGGACAGGTTAATCGTCAGATGGGGATACCGTATCACGTCAACCTGTGAATTCCATTTTGGTTGTATAGTTAATAATTGTG
>JACXGM010009215.1:0-13685 GCA_016801145.1 Umbra pygmaea
CTGAGTGGCCATCAATGCAGGTCTGGGCGAGGGGAGATTACGTGTCACCTTTACAAAAATGATCGGGTGCGCGCTTTATGCGCTAAAATACGGTAGCTTTCAACTTGGGGCGATGAAATCACGATGCGACCTCTACATCGAGATGTCTGTCAGCCATCGCCGATGGACGATGGCATCATCTATCGGCCCAACCCTAATAGAAACACCATACTATGTTATAACTACATGGTGCAGGCATTAGAAACACCATATCATGTTATAACTACATGGTGCATGCATTAGAAACACCATATCATGTTATAACTACATGGTGCATGCATTAGAAACACCATATCATGTTATAACTACATGGTGCACACATTAGAAACACTGTAATGCCGCAGCAAGCCACAATGTAGTGGTGACCATAACTGGTCAGTGGGTAATCTGTAAGTGCATGGAACAGTATCACACTACTACTAGAAAACCATATAAACAGGATATGTGGAATACCTATATGTTTAACTGAGAACTGCCTAGAAGAGGGATGTATATGGGCAATTCCCTTAAGAATAGTCATCCTTGGTGGAGACTAATTTACTCTGGACCCTTCCTGTTTGTCTCAGCTGATGGCAACAAGCATGATGACCTCATCACAGTACTTGGTCATTGGCCTAGAGACCCTCTATCACTTGGCCAATCACAGATTGATTTGGTGACGTTAGCTTTACAATCTAGTCAGGTTGGATGTGGAGGCGGGCCCAATCACACACTGACGTCAAGGATAGTCTATAAAGTGCTGTGATTGGCTGAATTGGCTAATGTAAAGGATAAATAGAAAATATCTATAAGATACAATGGAAGGGGGAAGGGACAAAATGTACATTCATAGTGTCTAATGTAACATGTCTTAGCTTATTGACAAAGCTTTTAACTTTTTTTATCCCCTCCCTATTCGCTTGCTGGTTAAACTTAATGGGGGTTAACTACTCTGTCTGCTGGACATGGAAGCTACAGGTTAAATATCGTTTTACAGAAAGTGTTTGTATATTACCACAACGAAAAAAACGAGAGTTAATTAACAAAAGTCCCAAATTGCCATTTTTAAGGGTTGTTATCTCCACTGTCAGTGCCGCGCTATGCGTTTGTACATTGGTGAGAAGCGTTATTTTTCTTCCATTCACCCGCCTACTCCCTTTCAACGTACCGCCCCTGAAGCCCTATTGGTTGCCGCAGCCCAGGTCCCAAACAGCTGTTTGGTGTTTTCCCACAGCACGATTCGACTAAACATGGTGTCAATCAAATATACATTGACATAAAGCTCCTCCTCTTGTGTTGGATTCATGAAATCTACTGGCTACTGTATTCAAATGTGTCCTGTGATTGGCTAAATGGACTAGTTGTCAAGGCTTTGGACTTCATTCACCATTTTGCGACGGTAGTGTAGAATGTACAGAGCAGGAGTTTTTCCTCCTTTAAGTTGCTTTACAGAAGACAAATAATGTGACAGTCTGTTAATTGTCCACCTTGGATTTCCGACTATACTATCAATTTAGCTGCTGACTCGATTAATTCCTGCATTTACATTTTTTCGTGGTGAGTAAATCCTACAAATCTTTCTTCTGCAGCACTGCAGTAGCCTGTTTTGCTTTTGTCGAGCTGTTACGTTGTACGTTGCCTGTAATAATCACTAGCGATACTAATGATATATTAACCGTTTATAATGCACTGCGGAGAGAATTAAAGAGCATATTGCACACTTCATTGAAAAGGGAGCGGTGCCGGTGGATTGTCACTGTCAGCCTAAAACTTTTCGCCCACAAGATATTCAACGCCATTAAGAGTGAGACTTCCTATAAGTGCTTTTCTTCCGTCTCAATTGAAGGCGAAAACTTAAACCCATATGCATCTTTTACATATAATTAATTGTTCTTATTTCAACATTCTTGGTATAAAATGTAGCTAATTTGAATCTGTGCTTCGCCAGGGCTTGTGGGCCTCATCTTCACTTTGTGTACAACATTGTTACAGAAAATGTAACTTAATAGACTGCAATGTTGTAGTTTGCCGTCGCCGGGAAATGTGATACAAAGTTGGTCCTACTTCCAGTAGCCTAATTGTAACATTTTACCACAATTTTCACGAATGGATTCGCAACACAAATACTTTGCCTGCTGTCGACTATACCGCGATATAATTATGGCAGATTTAAGTAGACTTGTTTGTAGACGATGTTATGAGTTTTTGTAGAGTACCCTATCATATTTACTAACATAGGCCGTCAAAGTGTTTAGTTTTCCCTGCAAATGTTGCACGAAGAAGATTTTTCTAAGCGGCCTTGTGTAGTAAGGCCTGCGTCACTGGATTCGACGGCCCTGTTGTGTAGTAAGCTGATAGTAATCGCAAGCACTACGACCAATAAGAGTGCTTGGTTGACATAAATACGGTACTATTCAGTAAAAAGAACAGTGACGACATT
Source organism: Umbra pygmaea (assembly GCA_016801145.1). Classification (NCBI taxonomy): domain Eukaryota; kingdom Metazoa; phylum Chordata; class Actinopteri; order Esociformes; family Umbridae; genus Umbra; species Umbra pygmaea. The sequence continues at coordinate 2,459 of JACXGM010009215.1, forward strand.
ACCAGCGTTTGTTTTTTGGAGTAGGCCTACTTTAGTTCACAGTTGTAATTCGTTTTCTAAAACAAATTTATATTCAGCCTCATTCCTTGGGGGTAGAACTACGTAAAATTAGTGTCCATTCTCGAACAGTTATTTTTAAAAGTTATGTAACTGATTAATTGTAAATATATGATATACATTTTAAAGATACCCTTACAAAGGTAGCACGGTAAAACATGGTAATAGTTCAGAAAGCTGTTATGACACGTTAATATCGCAACAAATGAACATTCATACAATACAACATCCAATATTGGAGAGCACACTAATACTAGGGGAAATGTGGTGTGCCTTCTGTCTCGAAATTGTTATCATTATGACGCGCACCCACATACTTGCTGATGTGCATAGCGCACTGTTGAGTAAACAATATCCACACTATCAACTTGAAAACGGCGAGGCAGTGAATTATTTTACGATGACAGTTCTTTGAATGCAATCTCAAATATCCGGAATATAATTTGCATTATACAGATACGGGGTCAAATATATGTGTATTATCAAATAGCAGTCTACATTGTGTGGTCATCACGCAACAATGCAGCTTTATATTTTTTCAATACAAGCAAAGACGGCGGACTTCTAGTGAGAGTTATAGCTGAGTTATAGCTGAACTTAAGTATTTATAAGTATAATTATTACAATACCTAAACTTTATTATCTATAATAACTAATTATAACTACGTTTTTCACCAGACATTTTTGTAGTCTACTGTTTATGTATCCCTAGTAGCAGTGCTGTTTCAATACTTTGTGAAAAAAAAATCCTACGATTATACACTTCCGTCTACACTGATTGTGTCTTTGGTCATGCTTTGTTTGATCATTAGGGTTGAATCAGAGTGTTTTTCTCTCTGAATATCTGAGGCTGATGGAAACTTTCTGTGCTGGAACAAACAACCCATAATGTAAGCAAGATAGGCTACAACTTGAAGCTGCTACTTTCAGTGAGAAACCAAACCTTTCGTTTTTTTTACATTTTCAGTCATTGACATACTTGAGCATTCAAAACACTGACGTTTACTCTATGAAGGAGAAAGAGAAAAGTTAATGCACAAACAATGCTGGTCTGAACATAATAACATTTTGGATATTTAGTTATCCAACACTAGTTAAATACTGGACAGAACACATGATGGGTTATTTTGACTGAGCAACATGGGTCACATGTTTAGTTGTTGGGATTACCCAAACATTAGTTATTTGATTTAGCAATTGGGAATTTTTTTACTTTAATTTGATGATGACCTAGGAGTCACTTTGCCTGTAACCCATAGGTAATTTCCAGGAGGCAGGTCTTATTTAGAGACATGGCCTTCATTGAGCCCATCAGCCACTATTGGGCTTTTAAAAATTATTTTAAAAATTATTTTTATATCCCAATATCAAGTCCTACATATAGGCTGTTGAGGAACGTATTGACAGTACAGTAGGTCTTATTAATGTGTCAGTATCCTGTGAAAACAAAACTGGACAGATGAACCAGTATGACAATTACTATTACGGGTGGCCAAAAATAGCCATGTGAAAGCTACGCCTCTACTAAGGCTTTCCTCCAGTCATCTAATTTGACCCAATGGATCATATCTAAATAACTCAGCATGAGTAACTCAGCATCAATAACCCTGCCGTTTTAAAAGAAAACTATACAGCAAAGTGACACTACGCCTGCAACCAAGCATTCTTTAAAGTGCGGCCATGACAGGATGTGCGGATTGTAGGGGCGGACTGCTCAGCTACGAAATAGATAAAGGTCACCACAGAGAATGGGTGAACGATAGAGAATGAGAACGAGTGAGAGATAGAGAGATGCAAGTGAACAAGAAGGAATTCCCCCGCCTTTACTGCCTTAGCCAATAAAGCAGAGAGAGAGAGAGACTGAGAGAGAGAGACTGAGAGGGAGAGACTGAGAGGGAGAGACTGAGAGGGAGAGACTGAGAGAGAGAGACTGAGAGGGAGAGACTGAGAGGGAGAGACTGAGAGGGAGAGACTGAGAGAGAGAGACTGAGAGAGAGAGACTGAGAGAGAGAGACTGAGAGAGAGAGAGAGAGAGAGAGACTAAGAGAGAGACTAAGAGAGAGACTGAGAGAGAGACTAAGAGAGAGAGAAAGATAAAGAGAGAGACTGAGAGAGAGAGACTGAGAGAGAGAGACTGAGAGAGAGAGACTGAGAGAGAGAGACTGAGAGAAAGAGAGAGAGAGGGTTTGTGTGTATGAGTGTGTGTGAGCTTACTAGTCAGGACAAGCACTTCCAAATGGGCCCTCCATTAGTCTGCTATGCTATATGGTTTTATTACATTACAAGTTGGGTATATTGCATTGCTTCACTCTGTTTTATTATACATTCACATACCGTGTTAGGGCTTAGGTGTATAATTATATGTAATTTAGGCCATATTATGTAAGATAGGCTTAGGCTATTCATTATATATTCATGTATAATCATTTAGTAATAATCTAGTAATACCCATTACTTCTTCGGCTGTGTGAAATATGATTCAATCACTAATGTATTACCAAGGAGGCAAAATAAATGGTTTTATAGAATAAACTAGAATTTTTTTAGAAAAGCCATGCTGGTTTTGCTTTTGACCACTTCACACCAGCGCCGCTATCTTGTTCAGCAAACGGGCTTTGTGTAATGTCACAATGCGTTAGCCACATGAGTGACCCAGCCGTCTTTCTGCTCTGCTCTATTTCAGGATCTGGAATAAGGTGGAAAGAGCTGGAGTAACAGAAAGAGGAAAAGGGCGGGATGAGAGAGAGAGGGTCTGGAAGAGCAGCCGTATAGAGGGAGGAGAGAGGCTCTGGACTGTGGGACTCCAGGAAGAATCTCTGGGACTGTAAATAGATCAGAAAACACCAATGCAAAGATGAAACCAATAAAAAAGCAAGGAAGGCGCTCGCCCCCGTCGACCCGGGCCAAAGGAGGGAAGAGACGGGGGATGGGGGACGCTGGATCTCCAGACGGGGAGAAACGAGACTCGGATGAGAACCGAGGTCACTCCCCAAGAGGTCGAACCTCACCCCAAATGTCCTCCCACTCGGAGTCCTCTCAGGAGTCAACAACAGTCGCGATGAAGGCTTCTCCAGAGAAGGATGGCCTCAGGGAAGGGCCCCGGCTTCCAGAGGTGTCACTAGCAGCGTCCCCCGCTGGGAAATCGGAAGACTCCCGTCCGGGGAGTGTCAAGTCACTGGGCTCCCACAGCACGGACAGCAGCAGCAGCGTGGCCAGCGCCGCCAACAGCCCCAGCCCCTCCTCCAACCGCAAGACTGCAACATTCAAGGCCCGCGTCCCCAAGAAAAAGTACACCTCCGAGCACTGTGCTGCAGCCGCTGCTGCCGCCAACCACTGTAGCCATGGCAACCCCGCCACGCCCCCACTGAACGGCAGCGGCGCGCACGGCGGGAGTAACACTGGCGGTCAGCCGTCCGGTTTATCGTTGGGGCCCGGGTCACTGGCGAGTGAGAGAGGATCACTCACTGACATCAACGGTCAGATGAGAAGACCTGCGGATGACTACGCTGCTGCCAGATCTCTGTCACACGATAATGAGTGCACGCCTGGACCCGCCTCTGTAAGGGATCGAGACAGAAGAGCTCCAGATGGAGGCAGAGAGATCTCCTCCAGCCCCGTCCGCTGCTCCTCAACAGACACAGCCAGCGAACATGACCTGGAAGTAAGTGACCAGCGCCACCCTGTCACTCACCACTCCGACGACACGTGTGCCTCGGGCACTGCTCTGCCGCGTAGCGTCCCACACGGCTTTGTCCAACAGAGTCTGCCCGATGCGCTGGACGACGCCATGGCCAAGGGCTTGAAGAACCAGCGTGTGCTGGCCCGTCAAGCCCGTAGGAGATGCAATGAGGTGGGAGAAGAGAACGGAGTAAGAGGAGGGGGGAGGACGGGCATGGATTCAGTGTTCCGGGCAGGCGTGGTGCGGAGGGTGAGCGGTGAGCATGGTAGCCTGGAGGTGCAGCTGAATGGTGAGAAGGAGCTGTACCGCTACCCGTTCTGCGAGGGTGCCCAGGGCCCGGTGGATATAATCATGGACGCCCCGCCACCCGGTTCCAAACCCGTGGCCATCGGCACCCGGGTGTGCGTTCCATTCGGGGGAAACGAGGGCGACATTGCCATGGAGACCCAGCGTCAGTGGTACCGCGAGGGCAAAGTCACCCAGGTAGACTCTCATCCGGCTGTGTCCAACCCTTATCGAGTGTTGTTAGAAGACAGAGCACCCTGTGGGGATGAGGAGGGGGATGGCAGAGCAGGCACTCCAACAGCTGTATGGGTGTCCCGCCAGAGTCTTCGCCTGCTGGTCCCCCCCTGGGACCTTGACTTAGGACCCCCAGGAGGGGGCCGGGAAGAGGCAGAGGCTCCCGTGAGGGAACGGGAGGACAGGGACAGGGAGGAGATGGAGGTTGAACATGAGCTGTGTTGTCTCAACCAGATGGGACTTAGTACGCCCGTGGGCGGGTCGGCACTGGGGAGGCACACATACCCCGGGACGGCCCCGGCCTCCTCATCCTCCTCCACCGTCAGCTCCCCGGTCACCCCGGCTTCCATGCTCAGTCTGGGGCACGGCAGAGACTGGGAGAGGGAGAAAGACTCGATAGAGAGAGAGATCCAGAGAAAACAGGAGAACCGCGATCGGGCCAAGCAGCACCACACGTTCATGCCCCTGACCCCCGAGGAAGACATGGAGGTGACCAAACTCAGCTTGATGCCAATGGGTGCAGCAGCGGGCGGGCCGGCCAAGACACTGGCCATATCCCAGCACCGGCAAATACTGTCCAAGCCACCCCCAGGTTACCCTAGCTCCCACCTGTCTGTGGTCCGGGGCCTAGGAGGCCCCCCGCTGGTGGGTCCCCCCCTGGCCCTCAACACACACCCTCCTCAATCTCCCGTGCTGCTTGGCCTGGATTCGTGTCCTCTTGCGCCGGGGACGGCCATGATCGCCCCCCCTCAGCTCCCCCCCTTGCCCCCCATGTCCTCGTCGTCCTCCCGCGGCTCCCTGGACAAGCCAGCCACTTCAAACCCCAACTCCAGCGGCGCGCTCGGAATGGGTGGAGGCTCGGGTTCAGGCTCAGCGCCCTCATCACGCTCCCGTACCCCGCTCACGGCAGCCCAGCAAAAGTACAAGAAGGGCGACGTGGTTTGTACCCCCACCGGCATCCGCAAGAAATTCAACGGTAAGCAGTGGAGGAGGCTCTGCTCCCGGGAGGGCTGCTCCAAGGAGTCCCAGAGAAGAGGCTACTGCTCACGCCACCTCTCGATGAGAACCAAGGAGATGGAGGCCAGTGGAGGGAATAGAGAACGTGGTGGCGCTAGCAGCACGGGCACCCTGACACCATCGGACTTGCGACTAGGCGGAGGCAGGACCAGCTCAGAGTTTGACTGGGATGACACATCACGGGACAGCAGTGAGGCGAGCAGCAGAGGGGGCGATTCGCGCCCTCGCCTTGTCCTGCCCTCGCTCCTCCCCCAGGACCTCGCTCGCTTTGACTTCGACGAGTGCGAGGCAGCCACCATGCTCGTGTCGCTGGGTAGCTCCCGCTCCGGCACGCCTTCCTACTCGCCCATTTCCAACCAGTCTCCGTTCTCGCCCACGCCCTCGCCCTCACCCTCCCCACTATTTGGTTTTCGCCCGGCTACCTTCAGCCCCATCACAGCCCCTCCCTCGCTTCCCCCTCGCCGCCCCCGGCACCTGAGCGGCACCAAGATGGGTGCGCCGGGCACAGAGCGTGAGCGCCACCTATCGGGCATTGTGCCCTCGTTCCAGACCAACCTCACCTTCACCGTGCCTATGAGTCCCAGCAAGCGTAAACTGGATGCTCCTGCTCCGCTGCTGGCCCACTCAGTTCAGGATTACACCAAGCCCGAACAGCAGCAAGGTGATGCTATTGGCCTCAGCCCAGGTGGTTTCAGGGTACTCTCCCCTCAGAGCCAGCCCACAACCCCCTCCTCACTATCCTTCCCCCGGCCTCGGAGTACCACCAGCCGCCCCCCATCCTCCGCCACCTCCACTCCTCCACCCATGCTGGTGTCACCCACCCCGCCTTCCCCCCTACCCCAGGACCCCAGCCCACGGCGCATTGTGCCCCTGCGGGACTCCCCTGTCATCGTTCGGAATCCTGATGTCCCACTGGCGAAGTTCACAGAGGGACCCCTGGGGAGGAGGGGAACCGGAGGCCGCTCCTCCAGAGAGCACAGCCAGCCACCACACCTCGCCACCGGCTTGCAAGCGCCCGTTCCCATCAATGGTGCCGCCACCAACGGGGCAGCGCTGCTGAGAAACCCAGCCTCCACCCTGGTCCTTGTAACCCCATCCCAGTCCTTGACCCCAGCCATTACCGGACGCCCCACCCACTCCAGCCCCGCTCCCAGCTGTGGCTCCATGTCCTCCACTGGCTCCTCTATCTCTAGTTCTGGGTCAGGTGGTAGGGAGCGAGACAGGAAGCCTGGGGGCCATCAGGATGCCATTGGAGGGGCGCTTCCACAGCCTGTGGCCTGCCACCCCTCACCCACCGCCCTGCTGCCCCTTATCTTACCAGCTGACTCCCCTCATCCTGCACCCCGGAAGGATATCATCATGGGGCGGCCCGGGACAGGTAAGAGGGTACTTTTTTGTTGTTGCATAAATAGGGATTAGTATTTAGTATATAAACTGTTTATTAAACACATTCTTACAGGCTCTAAAATTTAGTGTTTAAAAAAATTTGAAAGAAAGAAAAAATTATAATAATGACGAAAGGAAAAAATATTTAATCAACAAGGTTAAGTAATGCACAAATAATTTAAGTACAGTTTCAAAACGAATTGGATTAAAGTAAACATTGATATCTAAAATGGATTTATATAAATGAATAAATAGATAGTATGACTAAAAAGCACACTATAAACACACTATAATAAAAATATATAGTTCATAAATAGGTTCATAATATAAATACAACATTTTTCATCATTAACAGTAAACCAAGCATGAAGGAGGAACAGAACGTGTGGAAATTTATTTGCAACTCACCTCAAACACTTACTATTTCTTTCCACAACTGACAGTATTACTGTAACTGTTTTTTGTTTCGTGCAAATGATTATAATATTAGTAACATTACAGTCAATTTGACTTACTGGCATCCTGTTATTTGGAACAAATTTATTTTTTCCATTCATCAACTTACAAGTTGGACTATTCAGAAATTGTTTTGAGAGTATACAAACTTGCTCGGGTAGCTAGAAAGACAGCCCTTTGAACCAAGTGTTTGATAGTCAGATGAAAACATAATGACTGGTCATTTTTATGCCACAATTCAAGTTAATACATGATAATAAGGCATTATAACTACATGATAAATAGGATGCAACCTAAGTAGGAATTATAGGCCTTAATTATTTAATTGAATTTAATCTGAAATTGAACCTGTAAGTTACAGTACTCTAAAACAACAACAACCGTAATTCATTAACTTAATTCATTGCACACTATGATATCAAAAAAAATATTCTTGATCTATTCAAATAACCTAGCTAACATGATTGCACAATTTATGTAACAAATAATAACTTATATATTTTTCTATAAATGTAACTATCTTATTTTCCACTGACAAAAGTTAAGAGAGATGTTATTTATTTAACCTTTGATTTGTTAACTAAGTAAGAAAATTATGAAAGCGAAAATGCAATTATTAGTTGAATATGAATAGTATAGTGGTCATTTGATGTAAAAATGACTGACATCAGTGAAATGAATTGCACTGTTGAGGGAACTGAAATGGTGTAACATGGCTGCAGTAATGCTGTGTCAGGCATAGTGTAACGTAGTACGCAGACAAATATAAGGTTTGTGATTCAGTTGGTCTGGAATGTTTTTCAGTGTGTGTAGGGGTGTGGTCCTCTCTGAATGTGTGTGTGTGTGGTGTGCTTTCATGTGTATGTGTGGCAGGGTCAACAAGTGTGTTATAAGGGGTGTTGGTTTGTGTGCTAAAGTTTCAGTGAAACTTTTAAAGGGACATGTCTAGACATGCAACACTGCTGAACGTGGACAGACGTACACATGCACACACACACCCTGTTCAGTACAGCAGACAATATAAAGCCTCAGGCAGAGCACCAAGAGCAAGCACCGTGTTTGTTTGTGTTTTCATCCCCCAGAAAAAGAGTAATCATATTGCAGTGTTGTCATGGATACTTTGTCTCTCGATAGAATTAGTGCAGTAGAGCTCACTCTGCTTATTGGATCATGCCACTGCATTTCCGTCAGTCATTCTCAATGGGTCTAATCCTGAGTTTTAAATGTTTTTTATTGCTTTCATCGTGTAACTCAGATGTGTATTTAAGCAAGCATTAAAGTCGATGGGAGATGATGACGTGACCATTTGAATTAAAGAAAAGTTAGGATTCAGCACTTTCCCTCACCTTAACTTTAATCATGAATCTGAAAGCGGATAAACACCAGCTGGGTGACAGTAGTATTTTCAATGTAACAGCTCACATTAACCAAAGCTCATCTAGACTTGCAATGTCAAAATGGGTATGTGTAGTAAGACGCTCTCCCATCATCATCACCCAGCTATCCTTTGTGTTTTGACATTATCTAGGGAGAAATCACAACAGTTCACTTGTGAGAAGTGGTCCCTCTACCCCGGGAACACATGGCTGACACATCCTCTCATCGGACCACTGTCAGGTGTCCCAAGACAAACTAGCAGTCAGTTTCAGTGTGACTCAGACAGTGCCAGTGTAAGACCTCGCGCAGTGTCAGTGGCTCCTAGTCTAGCTTGTAACTTTAAGAGATTATTTTGTTCTCAATTATGTGTGCTAAATATTGCCTTAAAAAGAAATAATTTATACTTTTGCTAACCAAAACCCTTGGTTGTTTCTCTGTGTCTAAAATATACATTCATATTCTTTTTGACTTGATGGCTGTTAACTAGTGAGTTCTCTAAAATGGCTGGTCGATGGGACCAAAATGCGAGGGTCATGACTAAGTACTGAGCTCAGACAGGAAATGTGTTGTTTTCTTGAAAGTCATAAGGGAATTTATATGGCGGAGAATTCAGTATGGTCAGAGCACAAAGATGTTTGGGAAACACTGCAGTTAACCCTGCATATTTGAGACTATTTTTTCTAAATGAAGTATTCCTAATATTTTCCTTCCCCCTCTGCTTCCTACTCTCAGTTTGGACAAATGTGGAGCCCCGGTCAGTGCCAGTGTTTCCTTGGCATTCACTGGTCCCTTTCCTGGAGCCCAGCCAATCCAGTACGGCTGCCCAGCCCGCTGATGGCCAAAAGCTTGTCAATCAGAGCAAAGGTGAGGATTTGTTAAACACATCTGTTTTCTGGTGGAAAAGCTTTGCATTTGTTACAAATTAATAATTAGAATGGGTGCTTAATCCTTTAAGCAACAATAATAACAATAATAACAAATAATTGTAGTAAAGACAAAATAACAAGTTCCATCCACCCCCACAGTTCCCCATATTTTCACAAATCCCAACTAGGGTATTCAAGTAATTTTTCATGAAAGCTACTCTCATACATGTCTCTAGAAGGAGAACAAGTTGACTATGTTAGCCTACAACAAGAGACACCTGGGTGGTATAGTTCAGTGGCACCCAGTGAGTTGAAATCTCTGCTGTAAAATTAGCTAATATAATATATATAAGCTATAACATTAATCAATGTGAAAACAAGGTGGTTTATTATTATTATTGCTCCTTGCCCATTGACGTAAAAATGATTGTTTTTTCATTGTTAATGCCTGTCTGTTGTGAAATAGCAGTGGCTACATTTATAAGATGTATTTCTTAGCCACAAAATATTCCACTCAGTAAGGGATTGGAAACTGGGGACATCAGCACAATCAAAGCTACATATATATAGACAGGCCTTGTTTTGAAATGCCATGCTTTGTTAGTCTGTCTACTATTTACTTCTGAAAACATCTAAACCACTTAGGTAGAATATGGGTAGAGTATTATTTGCATTGCATATATTAAATTATATTCATTATTGAGTAAAATAACATAAAACAATTTCTTAGTTATACCATATTACATACTGCACTGTAGGTTTCTCTGGAGAAGAGTGCCTGCTACAGTAAAATTCTACATTCTAAAAGGTACTGTAAGATAAACAACTAGGGGCTACGCATACTCTGGAAAATAATGCATGACATGGAAGGTGTTTGCGTGGATTGATAATAATAATAACGGACCCCAATATTGGGCATTATCCACATATAATTTTCCTTCCCCCTTGTCTCAGAGCCTCGTTGTGGGGTGGCCCTAGTGAGTGACGGACGGGTGGGCCCACCAGACGCGGAGCGCTGGTCTCCGTCCTGCCCACTGTCCTCCTCCAATGAAAACAACCCCCCAGCAGGAAGAGGGGGAGCTGACAGCGAGACGGAGAGTGATGCAGACGACCCGTACGTTCCCTATAGGTTGTTTATTGGTTGTTCGAAGGTGTGCCCCCTGTAGTTTTGCAGGTGAGACTAGCAGTGGGATGTAAAAAGGAATGTTGACTGTAATATTTGAAAGGAGCCCTGAGGTTTTCTCAGTCCTTCACAAAGGCCAGAATTGCAGTCGGATGCTGGAAAGAATGCTTCTCTTTCAATTGCCCTAGCTTTATTGATCCTTGTATCAAATTTGGTTTTGGGCTGGAGACCTACACAGAGAAAATGTGTTTGTGTTTGTATTGAATGTACCACTTAGAAGCGAAAAATAGGCTTAGAATTCAAGCAATTCAACGATACAAGCTTTTCGATCCCCTCAACCTTTTCTTATCCAGGTATAGTTCAAAGGCCATGTTCTCTTGAAGAGAAAGCCATTAGCACAGAATTATAGAAGATTCGAAAATCTGCCCTTTTCTGCTGGGTCCCCTGGATGCATTATGGTTTCGTTTCGATAGGCAGACATATTCATAGGTCGTTTCTCATTTGACAGGTTCTTGCCGGGTGTGGCCAATGATCCTGCCCCATCCACGAGTCCTATCAAAAGGCGCACTCAGTCCCTTAGTGCCCTTCCAAAAGATGGGGAACGGAAGGTGAGCTCGCTTCGTGTCTGTTTCGTGCTTTTATCATCTATGCCTTTCTGACCTCGTAGTTGTCTGGTGAAAGTACCGATATGCATCATTGTACCCTGACTTGAGCCATTGATAGTCTGTTATTATTATTAAAGATATG
>JACXGM010009215.1:13785-27991 GCA_016801145.1 Umbra pygmaea
GATAGTCTGTTATTATTAGTACGGATATGCATCATTGTACCCTGATTTGAGCAAGTGATTGTCTGTTATTATTAGTACGGATATGCATCATTGTACCCTGACTTGAGCCAGTGATAGTCTGTTATTATTAGTACGGATATGCATCATTGTACCCTGATTTGAGCAAGTGATTGTCTGTTATTATTAGTACGGATATGCATCATTGTACCCTGACTTGAGCCAGTGATAGTCTGTTATTATTAGTAGGGATATGCGTCATTGTACCCTGACTTGAGCCAGTGATAGTCTGTTATTATTAGTACGGATATGCATCATTGTACCCTGACTTGAGCCAGTGATAGTCTGTTATTATTAGTACGGATATGCGTCATTGTACCCTGTCTTGAGCCAGTGATAGTCTGTTAACGTGCTCTGTACCAAACGCACTCTCACCACATTGATCTCAGAGGGAGAAGGACCACATACGGCGACCGATGAACGCCTTCATGATCTTCAGCAAACGCCACCGGGCACTGGTTCACCAGAGGCACCCGAACCAGGACAACCGTACGGTTAGCAAGATCCTGGGTGAGTGGTGGTATGCCCTGGGCTCCACCGAGAAGAAGAAGTACCACGACCTGGCTTTCCAGGTAAACTCACAGCACTGCAAGAACAGATAAGTGAGCAGGCGACAGTAATGGCACTAAGAACAATAGATTTGTGGTGTTACTGTGCCAATCAATACCCCAAAGGACTGAACTGGAGAATAATCTGTTCTCTCTGCTTCCATCCGTCCGTTGTTTATTTATAATGTTGACTCCATGTCTCAATCACATTCTGTTTGGGCAATTTAGAATGGACTAGATACCATTAGCTATAGCTGTGTAGCTATCAAGCGCATTAGATATGAATGCTATGATAGAGGTGCATGCTGGCCAAGTTCAATGGACAAACGCACACTGAATATACAATTTCATATATTATTTTTGCACATTTCCCTCTATCCGTGGAAGTTCGATTTCACATTTTTCACTGATGCTACGCCCAAACTGCCAAGAAACAGTGTTGTCTTTTTAGGGAATTTAGAAGGAAGGAAGTAGCATTGTTTCAAGCATTTCGCACTAAAGAGGAGATGCGCATGCTGGGAGACACACACCGGATAGAAAGGGCTCTGTACTAGTGTAATTATTCACTTTACGTGAATATATTGGAATTTTAGGATTGTGATTTTTTTATTATTATTATTTGGTTGAATTCCAGATTAATGTCTGGATTCTGCGATTCTGTCCACAACGTGGAAATCGTAGGGCCCTATATGTAAGTTTGACCTACACATTGTGCTCAGTTTAGTGCCATGTGGCTGTGGAGGTGTACTGTCAACTATAACCAGGAGAGAAAACCAATGACAAAATGATTATGAAAACATATTTTCCGACCCAATTTTAATCTCCCGCGTCGGGACCCAGACATTGAAAACACTGAGATACAGTATATGAAGCATGGTAGAAAATACAAAAAGGAAACAAAGAAGGTCTTGTGTGTGACATGACAGGAGCTATTGTCTAATATATAATGAAAGAACTGAACATAATCTGAGACAAGATGTACTGTCATTTTCTCCCCCAAAAATTCAGATTTTCTTTACTCTTGGGCATTCCAAGATATTCCTGCTTCAAATTTCATTAGATAAATCTGTCTCTCTCTCCCTCCCTCCCTCGTCAACCCAGGTGAAGGAGGCCCACTTTAGAGCCCACCCAGACTGGAAGTGGTGCAACAAAGACAGGAGAAAGTCTCTCTCTGAGGGCCGAGCGACCCCAGGGGCCAAAGAGGCACGTGAGAGGAGCTTGTCGGAAAGCACAGGTGAGTTTTTATGTCTCTTCACTGTAGGTGTATCGGTTTCCAGGAGCAGGCTCAGTCTTCGTGTGTAGAAGAGGCCCTGTATTTTTCCAACGTGAATGTGATTTTTCTCCACCTTCCTCCTCAACAGAGCCGGAGTCAGTGTCTCAGGGCCTGGAGGTGAAGGGGGCCGATGGTTCAGGTTGGGCTGGGGGCACTGAGTGTGTGGGGGGGGCCTACAGTGGTCATTCCTCCCGCCCCCGGGCTTTTTCCCATAGTGGCGTGCACAGCCTGGAGATGAGGGAGCAGGCCAAAGACATGGAGAAGGTACAGAACTCCGATGTACCTTAGGACTTGTCCACACATACACGGGTATTTTTGTAAACCAAGTTTTTCTTCCTTCGTTTTAAAAATAAATCTTGTCCACACAAGCACAGTTTAAAAAAATCTCTCACCACATGAAAACGCAAAAACACCCGATTATGCGCTGTCAAGAGCATGCCAAACCAACAGTTGATGATATAACCCTAACCGTAGAACCATGTTGGCCAATCAGAAGCCTAAATTACCTGTTCCAGTAGGTCTCGTCCAAAACCGGCGAGGTCTGTGTTGTGGGAGCTTTGCATAGTCATAAGCAGTGACCTGAGTAGTATTGGATTCTGACGCCTCTGTTCAGCAATATAATGCGATATCTGTGCATGTATCGCTAAACATGTTATAAGCCCTGTTAGCACAGTTATTAGCAGCGATATTTTGGCTACGTCCGCCATTGCACATACTCTTTTTAATTTTATTTTTTTGCACAGACTCTCCTCATGTAAACAATGGAGATAGTGGCACACAATCTGACGTTAAACAAAGGAGATAACAGGGCGCACTCGGACGTCACAAGCCAAAATCTTCGGTTTCACTGTCCACATGACAACACTGTAACCGGAGTTTCTAAAAAACTTCCCCTGGCCGGAGTTTTCAAAAAAGCTCGGTTTTAGTGACCTGATACAGCATATTCGCGTGGACAAAGGGCCAAAACGCGGTTTTGAAAATACCTGTGTTCGCATGGAAAGGGCCGTAGTTAGGCTACTAATTTTGTGTGCTTCTCGTACTTGTCATCACTTAAAACAAACACTGATTGGACCAGGTAAATGCTAATGGGCCCAAATGTAAGCCTATTAGGTACTGCCAGACTGATATCCATCAGGCAGCCTTGCAAGATTATGTCTTGATTCATCAGCAGAACAATTTGTGGGAAAAAAAGAATCTCGCTACCTGTCTAAATGCAGCTTTGATGTCATCAAATTCATGTCAATTTCTCATGCCATTTCCAGAGCAATGTATAGCTCCCCCGGTACATGCACAGTGGCAAAAAAATGATATTTTATCCCAGTGGAATGTGTTTCAATCTCAGTACATCTTTCTCAGTTGTGTCGAGAAGGGTCAGGCTCGTTCCGGAGTCGCCCCCCTACTCTTTCCCTTGGCGACCATGGGGCGAGCGAGGACGTGACCAGCGATGAGGAGCGTATGGTCATCTGTGAGGAAGAGGGCGACGATGATGTCATGGGTGAGCTCATGTCATATTTTGTGTCGATGCTCTTTGTGTCCAACGTCTCATTCATAAAAAACACAACAGGAAAGAGTTGTTTTATTTCTGTGACATAATAGCGTTTCTATGTCCCTATTCAAAAATAGACTTCAGATGTTTTACTGGGGAAATTGTCTTACTCATCACACCAAGCTGTTGCAGGATGTTGGTCCTGTCAAATTCGTATTCTATGACCATAAAATCCTGTGACCTGAACTGTTTCTCTCTGTGTTGTGGCTCTCTCCAACTGTCCATCTGTCCCACAGAGACTAAATAGCTACTATCTGCTGCCTTCAAACTCTGTTCACCTTCATGCATCTCTCCTCACCATGCAGATATTTTATATCTATATGTATTGTACAGTCCAAATCAACATCTTTGTCTATTTTCTCTTCCCCACCTATAATCTTGCATGCTCACCACCCATTTAGATATAGATATGTTTCTAAGATATATATATATATATATATATATATATATATATATATATATAGATATTGTATATTCTGTCCCTGTATCTTCTAGCAGCACCATTCAACTAAGTTCAATTCTAAATATGTCTAGATGTAGTCAGAGAATTAAGTTCTTTCTGATTTCTTCAAGTAGCTTCACAGTTTTAACATGTCTGATTGGGCCTGTTGGATCCTGTCTCGTTCCAGAGGACTCGTGTCCTGAGGGCTCCATAGACCTGAAGTGTAAAGAGAGGGTAACAGACAGTGAGGAGGACGAGCCAGATGGACAGGTACCCTACACATTTAGCCCCACTATCCAGCTGCAATGTTCCATATTAGTTACAGTGTACATTTAGTGATGTGGAAGAGTCAAATTAATTTGTAATGCCGAACTGTAGCCAAAATCTATTAGATACAGTGCATCCGGAAAGTATTCACAGCGCTTCACTTCACCCTTATTCCGAAATGGATTAAATTCATTATTTCCCTCAAAAATCTAAGATTTCAAACACGATTTCTTTCACACTGTCATTATGGATTATTGTTCGTAGAATTTTGAGGGATATAATTAATTTAATCAATTTCGGAATAAGGGTGTAACATAACAAAATGTGGAACAAGCAAAGCGCTGTGAATACTTTCCGAATGCACTGTAGGTATTGAATTCTGACTCTATACATCCAGCCATCCTAGGACGGTGTCGTCCATTTAAAAAGGTTTGCCGACCTACTGCAGGAGGATCCTTGGTGAAGCCTTCTCTTTGATCTGTCCTCCCTCAGAGAGTTTTCCAGCCAGTGGTACGCTCCTCCCTCCCCTCCTCAACCAGCACCTCCCAGTCCCCCTCCGACGCTGCCAGGGGGAACACAGACGGGGGGAGAAGTGGAGACAGTTCTGAGAGGAAGAGGAAACGAGGGACGGAGGAGGGGGAGGAGGGGGTTGGAGGGGGGCAGGTTCCCTCTCATTCCATCCCTGGGTCGGCACCGAACACCTCCACCCCCGCTCTGGGATATGGGCTCACCCAGGTGTTCAGTACAGTCGGGATGGACTCCACCATGGTGACCAACGTGGTGCGCCCCATTGCCAGCACTCCCATCCCCATTGCCAGCAAGCCTATAGAAGGCTCCATCGCCCTCAGCGCCTTCCCTGAGGAGAAAAAAGCAACACTTCTGATTGGAGGACCAGGAGCAGGAGGCGGGCCTGTAACAGGGGGTGGGTACTTGTCCTTGTCCTCCCCAAAGCCCATGAACGTGGGGCCGGGGGCTCTGCAGGTCACCAGTCTTGTGCTGGGAGGAGACAATCAAATGATACAGCTCATAGCCCCGCCTCAGCCTCTCTCAAGCCCCACCCACAGCTCCCTGCCACTCCCCTTTCCCCTGCTGCAGCCTCAGTTCTTTCCTTTGGCACCTCTCACACCTGCTGGCAGTGCCAAGCCTGCCCTCACCCAGGTGCGGTACATCCTGCCCACCCTGCCTTCTATCAGCACCAACCCTGAGAGCCCCTCCCCCCAGCCAACCCAGCAGCCAACCGGTGTCCTCACGCTGCCCTCCACTCCGCCCACCCACGTCTCCCTGGCCAATGGAATAAATTCCGGGGCGAGAGCGGGAGTAACATATGCCACATTGGGAGGGGTCAGCCCTGGAGTAAGAGGTGAGAGAGGAATGATGTAAACAGGGAGGTCCTTTGGATACTGGGAGGGCACTGTGCTTTATAAGAGGTTTACAACCAACCAGAATACAGAGATCACTTTCATAGGTCAATGTGTTCTCTTTTAAGAGGAAATGAGTTGCTCCATCATCAAGAGCAGGATAAGTTTAACCTTCTAGATAGTATAGCACATCCCTGCCTTTTAATGTGAGCGGTCAGTGAGTATTTATGACCTTATAGTGACTAACACTTCAACGGAGCTCTCTCTCTTTGTATTTCTCTGTCTGTCTGTCTGTCTGTCTGTCCGTCAGTCCGTCCGTCCGTCCGTCCGTCCGTCCGTCTGTCTCTGTCTGTCTATCTATCTATCTATCTATATCTATCTTATCTTTATATACAGTATATAGCAATAAGGCATGAGGGGTTGTGGTCAAAATAGGAGCTGTTCATAGGCTAAATGCATTGCGGAGTGCTTGGACACAGCTGTGGTATCACAGGCCAAAGAGACTTCATTGCTATTATAAACTGGTTATCAAAACAATTAAAGGTGCTATTTGTAGAATTTGTGTATAATTTCAGTTTGAAAACAGAACTACATTCTCTTTTATTAACCAATTTCCAAACATGTATTTCATAATATGAAAAAAATCAGAAAAAGCTGTATAGATAACACAATTCATTGCTACACTATGCAGTGCATATTTTGAACAGGAATTGCAACATGATAAGTTGTGCTTCCACAGTGTTTGTCAATAAGCACTTGAGCTCACTTTATTTACAGCGTTTGTAATCTGGTCACTTGAAAGAGAAAGTTGTTCCATTGTTACGGCTCGAATTCTACAAATAGCACTATTAAAAGTGTAAAGGGTGTGACGTGATATCATACTCATAGTATACAATTTCAGATATACTATTGCTATCAGCTAATCATTAGTAAGGATTCAGAGAAAATATATAGATATATACACCGATCAGCCATAACATTATGACCAAATTATTGTGTAGGTCCCCTTTTGCCACCAAACAGCAGCCCCATACACAACACACTGTGATGCACTATGTTCTGACACCTTTCTATCAGAACCAGCATTAACTTCTTCAGCAATTTGAGATACAGTAGCTCGTTGCAGGTTTGCCGCTTTTCTTTCCTTAGACCACTTTTGATAGATACTGACCACTGCAGACCGTGAACACCCCAAAAGAGCTGCAGTTTCGGAGATGCTCTGACCCAGTCGTCTAGTCATCGCAATTTGGCCCTTGTCAAAGTTGCTCAAATCTTTACGCTTGCCCATTTCTTCTGCATATTCATTTTGTCCTCAAGCTTGATGTGTTAGAAGCAGGAAAAATGGGCAAGCGTGAGGATTTGAGTGACTTTGACAAGGGCCCAATTGTGATTTTATATATATATTTTTTTCACTTCCTCTTATTTTCCGTGAATATTTGTTTCACACCCTCATGCTTCAAGTGTAATTTGAAGAGGGTGTTCCATTGCAGAGAACAAACTTTTGACAAACATTCACACTTCTGTATTACCTCATGCTCCTCCTCTTTTTCAAACATTCACACTTCTGTATTACCTCATGCTCCTCCTCTTTTTCAAACATTCACACTTCTGTATTACCTCATGCTCCTCCTCTTTTTCAAACATTCACACTTCTGTATTACCTCATGCTCCTCCTCCCTTGCACATACAGACCAAACGATATATACACCAAACGGTTTACTTCAAAGATATCAGTTACGGTTTACTGTACATGTGAATACTAAGCTAGCTGCTAGTTTAGCTGGCAAAAATAATCTACATATTTGGTAAATGTGTTTTTTGTGGCAGGCTAGATGAATACTATTAATTTTTGGCTTGCAAGCTACCAATATTTTTGGGCTATATAGCCAAATTCTAAGTGTCTAGCTAGGTACCAATTCTTCGTGGTTAGCTTCTAGCTAACGTGTAAGTTCTGTTGGTTTACAATCTAGACAAATAACAGTAGATATTGTAGTCATAAAATATATTTATTATATTTTGTTCAGGCAAAAATTTAGTTGTGAGAGAACATTTTTTTTTCTCTTGCTACAAGACAGGTAAAATAACAAGAATGGTCTGTCTGCAGACTGTGGCATGTAGTGATTTTTTGGTGTGGTAAAAATTACCAAATGCTAGTGCCCAAAAGTTGTGAGGCCCAAAATGTCACTCTAGTGCCTGCTATTCTGTGTACCAGATTGTTTACAATCGTTGTCACTCAATGTCATTACCAAATGCTCATTCGTAAAAGAATGTTCATATTTAATGACTGGAGAAATGTCTCCTTTGCACAAGAAATGGACTTCAGGGTGTGGACTGTAATCTAATTTGGTAGTCAGTCTAGGTGCAGGCTGCCGTTGTACTCAGAGAAAAAACATTTGACCATGTTACGAGATGACACAATGATACAGCCACCCAGTGGGTGTGCACTGGTCATGGCAGCGTCATCATGTTCCCAAAGGCATTGATTTTACTGTGATATCCAGATGGTGAACAGTAATTTCACGCTTGCCCAATAAAAATAACTCTGAATTGTTTGTCAGTTTTTACATGTGTGAAGCTGATGTCAAATTTCCACGATGTGTTGAAAATTGTACACCCTAATAAACTGAGTGAGGAGACTTGGGATCTGCCTCCATCTGTACGTATCTCACACAATATCTCAGAAACCAACTGCCTGATATTGATCACATTTCACTGACTAATTAGTCTTGCCATTGTGATCCAACCTTTACAAATGACACTGTATAGGGAGCTGTGTGTGATTTGTAGGGGAAGAAATGATAACTGTTGCCTTGTTGTAAACTTAAAGGTTAGGAGCAGTTATCATATTTCTTTGCATATTATATGTTGATGCCTGTATCAATCAACGCATGCTTCAAAAATATGTACAGAATACACAATTGCCCACTTATTCCTCATATTTTGACGGCTCTAATTTGTGGAGCACGATTGTATACATGATTTTCAAACATTTCTCTCTTCTGTATCTCTTTCTCCCTCCCTATTTCTTTGTTTCTCTTAACAGTCCAAACCCAGTCTCCATCCTTACAGAGCAAGATGTTGGTTCCCATGGCAACAGTGAGACCCAGCTCTACTCCTCCTCAGCCCATCTCCCTGGTGGCTCCGCCCCTTCCTGTAAAAAATGGGCCTCAGTCAGGAAACAAGGTAGCAATTACTACACACAAGCAAACAATAATTATCCACAGTATAAAATAAAATAAACTTTATAAGAAATTAACACAGGTCTGATATATAGCCATGTACATAATGAAAATAGTATTGGTTTTCAAAGAAAACATACAGTTCATAGTCATAGATTGTGTTTTCTTTACTGCAGAAATAAATTCTACATCTGTGGTGGTTCAGGCAGTAGGCTGGTCTGTGAAAGCTACTATCCTCCTGCTGACCTGTTCATCTTTGTTCTCCTCAGATCATCCAGATTGCTCCCATGTCAATGGTCCACTCAAATGTCCACCCTGCAGCGGCCATGCATCCTGGGAGTCATTTCCCTGTATCCATGGCAACAGCTACCGTGATGACTACGGGCATCACACCCCCTCAGACCATGTTGCTGACCTCGCCTCCAACAAGGTGCTTTAACCCTCAACGAACCAATTATACTGTACTTTCTGAGTAGGACATACTATTACTTTAACATGGCATGTTTTATGTTCTCACTGCATCAATTTGAAAAGTAAAAATTCACAACTTAGGCCAAGATAATGTTATTGACTGGTAATATACTGTATTTGTGGGAAATAAATAAGAAGTTACACCTTAAACTTGCATCTTAAACAGATCATCTGACCAACCAATCAGTGGTGAATATTTTAAATAACTGGTTCACTATTTAGTTTTTTAGTACAAACACTGTTCCACTCTATTCCAACACAGCACATCTGGCAGCTACTTGTGTGAGATGTACTGTGCATTACTGTGTCTGTGGTGTCGACCTTTACTAGAAGAGTGTGTTCATAGCTGACACTTTTTAAAAACTATTTGTTTTAATCTAGGATCACTTATGTCCAATCCAACCCCGGAGTTGTCTCCACGACAACAGCCCAGGCCCCTCCTCCTCCAGGCCCCACTTACCTGCCGGCGACCCTGGGCTTCACAGCCATCGCCCCAGCTACCCAAGCCCTTTTGCAGCCCCTGGTAGCGGGCCAACCCCCCATGCTAGCCCCAGCTATTTCCCCTGGAGCCCCAGGAAGCGGATGTCAACTCCTCACCGCCATCTACCCAACTCAGAGTGTCTCCGTAGCAAAGGGGGTGATTTCCATGACTACCGTGCCGCCCAATTTGTCTCAAGAAGTGTCCTGTCAAACACCACCTTTGGTTTTCGGTGTCCAGGGCTCAAAAGACTTGACCCGGTCACATGAAGAGGGAATGCCCCACCTGACTGCGGAGATGGATCACAAGCCCCGGGCAACAGAGGACCAGGCAGAGAGGAAGACCAAGACGCAGATTAAGAATGAAAACATAAAGATGGAGATGATAACAGAGGATGCCAATGTGCAGAATAAACCAGGTGCTAACTCAGTGGGTCCCTCCAGCAGCAATATGCTAACAGGTATGTCAAATACCTTTAAAATGTTCCTCATCTTTTACATGCATTTCTATTTTCCTTGTGTTTTTCAACCTACTTCCATATTTTCTGCCTCTTTTATTATATGAGCTTCTCTTGTGTGTCTCTGCCTGCAGGGAATGAAAAAGATGGCGGTCGAGCCACCAACCATATAAAAGAAGAGAACATGGACGATGCCAGAGATTATGGTCGGGAGAAACAGATGAAGACAGAGAGCGCAACGCCTGAACCAGACGGGACAGTGTGGGGGGGGGATGGGCCGCAGGAGAACCACAACAACAGGGGCCATGGCAAAGAGGTGAGAGAGTCTGGGTTTCGCCAAACATTGAGCATTTCTAAGAAAAAATTATTCAGTCAATATTGTAGAAGCATTGCCAGCAGTTTGATTATCTCAATGCAAATGTTTAAATCAATGCAAACTTTGATAGTGAAACTTTATTCCTAGAGATGCTCATCACAATGCTGACAATGCTAGCACTGATAACAGATGCTCATCACAATGGTAAAACAATGCTGCTATATAAATTACAAAGAGGTTGCACACCTGCCGCTTAGTTGAGGTGCAAGAGATAGATAAAGTATATAAAAATAGAGAAAGTCTCCGCACACTCAAAATCAATGCCAAGAGTGATATTTATTTGAGCTTTCGGTCGTTCGACCTTCATCAGAATACTGTTCATACTCTGTTTTCTGACGAAGGTTGAATGACCGAAAGCTCAAATAAATATCACTTTTGGCATTGATTTTGAGTGTGCGGAGACTCTATTTTTTTTAAACACAATGCTGCTAACATAGAGTAGATAACAGATGCTCATCACAATGATAGTAGCTGCTCAAACTTTCATAGTGGTTCAAACTTTATTACAACTGAATGCAAAGAATTATAACAATGCTAACACGATTCTATTGAATATCACAATGCAAACGGTTATTTCTATTGCAAACACTTATCAAGTTGAAGGCTGCTTGTAAATGTCACTGACTGCCCACCGCTTCCCCACCTCTCTTCAGTCTGGACTGAGGGAACTTCCCCCACCTCCCCCACACTCTGACAGGGACGCACCCCCTTTGGCCAAGAAGACCAAGTTCCGCCCACCACCTCTTAAAAAGCCCTCTGATTCCGTTGACAAGTGAGTGACACGGGTGGAGGGGAGGGTTCAATGGGAGGACATGAAAAACCTCAGACACAATTTTTTTCTCAATGCGATACAGGCTTAAAAGCATGACAGTTTCATAGTGTATATATGAGTTAGAACGTGGGGAGAGGCATTTGTCAACAGGACAGTGCTTGGTTCGTGTTTAGTGCTTACCATACCGACCCGAAGGATCGCAGCACATGTCACATGAAGCCAAACAATGTTTTACCTTTACAGGGTGCTATCAGGGTCCTATTTTGAGGAACGCTTTGCAGAGCTACCAGAGTTCAGGCCAGAAGAGGTTCTGCCCTCACCAACCCTTCAGAGCCTGGCCACCTCCCCCAGAGCCATCCTGGGAAGCTACCGCAAGAAGAGGAGAAACTCCACAGGTAAAAAAACAGAGAAATTAGAGACAGAGACAGAGAGGAGAAAGACAAGGAT
Source organism: Umbra pygmaea (assembly GCA_016801145.1). Taxonomy (NCBI): domain Eukaryota; kingdom Metazoa; phylum Chordata; class Actinopteri; order Esociformes; family Umbridae; genus Umbra; species Umbra pygmaea. The sequence goes on from JACXGM010009215.1 coordinate 25,457, forward strand.
AGAGTCAGTTAGACACAGGTGCGTTGAAAGTAAATGAGTGGAGGTAAAGAGGAATGTGTCTTAGGCTGAACTATTGTACAGTCTTTTCCAACCTTGTATTGACAAGAGAAGCTCAATGAGGACTTTTGCAATGTAATGAAATGACAATGCATTCCCTTAGTCTGCTAATGGAATTTAAAAATGAATGGTATTTATTGCTCTCCTCACCCCTACATGTTGTAGTGTATTGTGGTTAGAAGACCTCCCATTGATTCCCAACGCTCTGTCTTCACTCCTCCTGTTTCTCTGTTCAGACCTGGACTCTTCTGCAGAGGACCCCAGCTCTCCCAGGAGGAAGACACGCTGTCTTTCCAGCTGCAGTTCGGAGCCCAACACGCCCAAGAGCGCTGCCAAGTGTGAGGGGGACGTCTTTACCTTTGACAGAGCCGGTATGTACGATAATCTGAGGTACTCCATTCAGTCCAACATATCAGAGGTGTAGGGAACCCAGAGTGACATTGATACGGATGCAGCTGTCATTGCTCCATAGCGCCAGTGCCTGGTAGAGCTGAATGATTAATCTATTTAAAATTGAAATCACAATTTGAAACAATGCGATTAGCAAATCACAAAGGCTGCAATTGTTTGCGCATCTGGGCCAGGTTTTAACTGTTGTGTCAATGGTTTTAATAATTCATGCAGTCCTCCTTGTGGTAACGTTCAAGCTCAACAGAAATTTCCCAAGGTGACTGCGTATATGCCCACCACCCACACGGACAACTCATGCAAATAATATATGTATAGGATTCCTCAACGTATATGTACATATGTGTCCTGAATATGTTCATGAAATGTATAACTTGCACTTCTCAGAATATCGTAATACATTGCATATTATATATTGTAACATTATATGTTATGATAATGAAATATATGAAAATGCAGAATTTCAAGCAGTTCTCATCAACACATCATGGAATAAACCTTCAAGACATTATTTTCATGAGAATCTCCATGTGAGTTTATAACTATTGTTGGCAATGGAACAAACCAAAAATAATTATTGCATTACATTAAGTACTGTGAAAAAGACAAATAATTTCTTATACAAACGAGAGTCAAAATCTGTAAATTGTACAACATATATTAGCATAATATTAATAAAATGCATTGTAAGCAAAGAAACAACTGGGTATGGTCAGTCATCTTCATTTAATAAGGACCTTTCACAGTATCATACAACTGACATTGTGTCACAATCTGCTAGAATGTTTACTAAATACACCAAGGTTTTGACTTTAGTCATTGTATAGCACCTTTTTGACATAGCAGCATTTCTTGTCTTTACATATACATAAATACATAATTATACATGACATATTTTTAAATTAGCATTTTTGCTAAATTTTCATGTACCCTTTGCAGTACTCCAAAGTACCCCTAGAGGTACACATACCCACATTTGAGAAACCCTGATCAAGAGTGTACGCATAACCCAAGCCACATAATACACTTCTCACAACTCACTATTGCTGATAGTAACTCCCGGACATCTGTATTCCACCAGTGACATCTCAATAGATAATCAATGACTTGCGCCATCCCCTGTTCCACTGGGCATTAAATATAAATGAAAGGAGACCGGCTGGAAGCCATCACTAATGAGGATCAGCCGGTCTCTCAGTCAACCTTGAATAGGCACCAGTAGAACAGGGGGTGGTGCACACTTAACAAATCACATATAACCCAACATACAACAAATATCCCCACAATAAAAATAAACATCTATATACAATATGAGTTTAAGTCTCAGTTCCATGTCCACGCCAGCCCACACTGGGCTGGACGTGACATCACCTCAACCCAAGGGCCGCTGCATCGGAAGCGGACCAAAAACAAGAAGAGCGCCCCCCACAGGCACAAAACAGGGAAAATCGGGCAGGCAGAACCACCCCTTGTCGCACCTATAAGTCAATATATTTACATATACAGTGGGTATAAAAAAGAATCACCCCCCTGTAAAGTAATCACATTTTGTTGCTCTGCAGCCTGAAAAGAAAACCGATAGACACAGTTTTTGTTTCATTCAGCTGTATGTACAAATTATAATATCCAAGTGAAAGATATAATACCAACTTGTCAGAATGGGCAACCTTACCTCCTCCACAATGACCCCGAACTCCGGAGCCCCACAGGGCTGCGTACTCAGTCCCCTCTTGTACGCTCTGTTCACTTATGATTGTGTGGCCACACGCAGTTCCAACACCATCATAAAATTTGCTGATGATACAACCATCCTAGGTCTCATCTCCAACAACGATGAGACTGCTTACAGAGAAGAGGTAAGAGCCTTGGCCACCTGGTGCCAGAGCAACAACCTCTCTCTCAACGTCAGCAAGACAAAAGAGATGATAGTGGACTTTAGGAAGCAGCAGAGGGAGGGTCCTGCCCCCATACACATCGATGGAGCTGAAGTCGAGAGAGTTTCAGAGTTCAAGTTCCTCGGTGTGTTCATCAGCGACAACCTCACATGGTCCAGACAGACAATCTCGGTAA
>JACXGM010009216.1:0-27860 GCA_016801145.1 Umbra pygmaea
ATGATAGGAGGTATATGTACAGATTGAATGTAGATACTCAGAGCATATGATAGGAGGTATATGTACAGTTTGAATGTAGATACTCAGAGCATATGATAGGAGGTATATGTACAGTTAGAATGTAGATACTCAGAGCATATGATAGGAGGTATATGTACAGTTTGAATGTAGATACTCAGAACATATGATAGGAGGTATATGTACAGATTGAATGTAGATACTCAGAGCATATGATAGGAGGTATATGTACAGTTTGTTCAAATGAGGTCTAAATTAGAGAGGTAGATCAGTTTCTATGTAAAGTGGCACAGAAATAACAATGGAAAGGGTAACACTTGAGTGTAACTGTGCAAATGATATTGTGCAAATAACATACATGGAATAACTGACTGTGGTGATGAGTATGTGCAGATATGCCATTGGGTATGATTAAGGCACTGGCCCATAAATGGGCAAAGATAGTGTGCAAGTGAGCGAGGAGAGTCAGCATGTACAGTGGTTGGACAGTAGCGCTGATTGTCGTTCTTTAAAGGTAGTGCGGTAGATGATTGTCTCAAGTTTCAGAGACTTTTGTAGTTCATTCCAGTTGTTAGCAGCTGCGAATTGGAAGTAGTGGTGGCCAAAGGAGATATGTTTTTTGAGGGTAATTAAAGAGATGTACAGTACCTGCTTGAGTGCAGACTGTGGGTGAGATAGTGGTAATAAGTGAATTTAGGTACAGTGGAGTTATGCATAATAGTGAATTTGGTTAATTTTTTATTTAACCAGGTAAGTTGATTGAGAACAACTTCTCATTTGCAATCGCGATCTGGCGAAGACAAGGCGCAAGGTGCAAGGCAACAAGTATTCAGTTACACATATATATATATATGGTATACTGTAGGATAAATAATATATACTGTACAGTCAATGCCAATGTGGTCTAAAATAGAGAGGTAGATTATTTGGAATGGAAAGTGGCAATGCCAAAGAATAACACTAGGGTCAGAAACATAATGAGCATGGTTAACAAAACGGTAATGTGCAAATTACATAAAGACAGCTGTGCGGGCGAATATGTGCAAGATGTGTTAAAGGTCTGATGAGAGCACTAGGGCATAAGCGGGCAAAGAGAGGGGGTGGAGTCAGTATGTGCAGTGGTCTGTCAGTAGATCTGAAAGAAACACTTTAAAGGGAGTGGATTCAAGATTCTGGGATTTTTGTAGTTCGTTCCAATCATTTGCAGTGGAGTATTGAAAAGATAGGAGGCCAAATGAGGGGCTGGCTTTTGTAGATGAGTTGATGACAATGAGAAAGGCATCGAGGGTGTAATGAGGGATAGCCCATTAATGCATAGAGGTCACAGTAAGTGGCTGGTAAATGGGAAATTGGTGACAAAAGGGATGGTGCTGTGGTAGACTACATCTATTTTTCTCAGGAAGGGAGTTTTAGGCAGTTCTGTAGATGACATCATGAAGTTTAGGATGTGTGGGTGAAATAGGCCTTGTTGTGGAATAGTAAGCCAATGCTAGATTTAATTTAGGATTGGAGATGGTTATTGTGGGTCTGGAAGGGGAGTTAGAAGTCTAACCAGACACCTAGGTATTTGTAGTTGTCCACATATTCTATTTAGGAACTGTCCAGAGTTATGATGCTAATCAGTCTGGTAGGTGTGGCCAGAGATCAGTTGAAGAGCATGCATTTGGTTTAAGAGCAGTTGTAGGCCACGGAAAGAGTGTTGTATGGCATCAAATCTCTTTTGGAGGTTTGTTAGCACAGAGTCCAATGTAGGGCCAGATGTTTATGCAATGGTGTCGTCTGCACAGAGGTGGATAGATAGTCATCAGCAGTAAGAGCGACATCATAGATATATACAGAGAATATTGTGGAACTCTGTGGCACCCCCATAGAGACAGCCAGAAGTCCAGACAACAGATTTAACACATTGGACCCTATTAGAGAAGTAGTTGGTGAACAAGTCAAGGCTCTCATTCGAGAAACCGAGGCTATTGAGTCCGCCAATAAGGATACGATGATTGACCCAGTCGAAAGCATTGGCCAGGTCAAAAAATATGGCTGCACAGTATTGTCTTTTATCAATGGTGGTTGTGATATCACTTTGGCAGAGAGAGTGTGCAGTGGGATTCGAAATGGTCGGTAATCTGTTTATTAACCTGGTTTTTCGAAGACTAGAAAGGCATAACAGGATGGATATAGGTCTGTAGCAGTTTGGGTCTAGAATGTACCCCCTTTTGAATAGGAAGAGGACTGCGTCAGCTTTCCAATCTTTAGGAATCTTTGATGATGGAAGAGAGAGGTTAAACAGGCTACTAATAGGGATTTTCATCTGTCTTACATTTTACCTTTATTTTACAGCGTCCAACACATTAACCATGATGAGGCCAGTGAGTGGCTCCATTTCTGGGAAGGTGGTTCTGCCGTGCTATTTCTCCACCATGCCAACTGCCAAGCCCACCGTCGACGCTAATGGCACAGTAACGCTTGTCAGAACTGACTTCCTCCGCATCAAATGGACCAAAATAGACGGGGAGGGAGAAAGCACTGTGCTGGTGGCCCAAAGGGGCGTCATTAAGATAGGCTCTATCTACAGGAGCCGCGTGTCTGTGCCGAGCCACCCGGAAGACGTGGGGGATGCTTCTCTGACCATGGTGAAGCTCAGAGCCAGCGATGCAGGCACCTACCGCTGCGAGGTCATGTACGGCATCGAGGACACACAAGACACGGTCGACCTCGATGTCAACGGTTTGTGTCAACTCTTAAATCTGATGTGGATTTATCCTAAAAGCGTTTTGTACTGTTACGCATTACGGCAGTTGTAAACAGTATGTGTTTGTACGTTACATAATTTTTTCCTGAAAGAGAAATTTTATGAAATAATATCATTAGGGCTGTGTATCACCATACAGAGTTGAATATTGTTATATTCAAGATAATGCTAATTGGAGATGTGGCATCTGAACTATGCTGCTGTAAATCTTTTTTTAGGACGTCGATGTCCCAATACATTCACAAGCCTCTATTGCCCCATCTTTTTTGGGGAGATAACATTATCTCGGAGATAATTGGGACAAGTTGAAAATAGGGTTGGGTTGATTTTGGATCATTTTGTTTTTCACAGATTTATAATCAGTTATAATCACCACCATCATTCATTTTTTCAGCGTCAGTCTACTGCCACAAATATGGAAATTTGGGGTCATTGCATCGTCTCTAAATCATCCAGAGTTGCATTTCTTCATTTGTGGTCATTGCAGAATATTCTAGTTATACACTTTAATCCATCATCACAAGAAAACACAACTGATTTATTTCACATGTGTGCCATAAGACATTACTTACTGGTGATTACACTATTGTTTACAAGAGTCTTTTGCTCTAGAGGATCTTGTTAGTAACGTGTGTGTTTATTCCCAGGTGTGGTGTTTCACTACCGGGCAAAAACCAGCAGATACACCCTGACCTACCAGAGAGCTGTCCAGGCCTGCCAAAACATTGGAGCCTCTATCGCCACAGCTGACCAGCTGAAATCAGCCTACGAGGATGGCTTTGACCAATGTGATGCTGGCTGGATTGCAGACCAGTCAGTTAGGTGAGATGGCTTTTCATTCTTGGTCATTGTCTGTTTATGTAAAAACCAAAGTAAAAGGCATTGGCTAAATCCAAAAAGGTATTTGTAGGAGTTTAAATTTACAGTATCAATGTTCAATGGACACTTACCGCATTTCACTGGGCTGATTGTGTAACTTTAAATATGATGATATATATGGTTAAAGTCAATAAATATGCCAGGTCATTTAGTATTCCTTGGCCGGTCCTCTGACTTACTGTTTTAAGATTTGATGTATGGGTTGGTGGGATGCATTCTAATGTCCCTTTGTGGATAGCATGTGGTTGTTAGCTTGTTTTTTGTTTTGCACGTGTAGATACCCGATAACGCGACCCAGATCTGGCTGCTATGGCAACTTACTCATGAAACCCGGGGTTCGGACATACGGAATCAGGAAGCCTACAGAGACGTATGATGTCTACTGCTATGTAGACCAGCTGCATGGTGAGATGAGAGTATGTGGTGTTGGTTGGCTAGTGCTACGTCCAGTGAAAACCTATGCAGGCACATTCAGGGAAATCAGGGATGTGTGCTGAGCTCAATGATGCTATTTCAGTTACAGTGGGTTTTTACAGACCTGGTATTGGAAAGAAGAGGCAATTTAGATATTTTTCTGATATTCTTAGCAAATAAATGCAGGTGGTAAGGCACTGCCTCCAAATATGTGCTACATTCCATCGGGTCTTATGCCTGTTTATACATTTTGAGTAATGTATATACAAAGGAAGTATCTATAATGTAAATGGCCAGTTAAATGCCATATTTCATTGTATTGTCTATCCAGGATGGACATTTTTATTTGGCCACACTGCACATAGAGATTTAGAAACTCACACTATACATTCTCACATCTTTAAACTATCACTTCATCTTACAGCACAATCATAACATTCATTAATATATTCCTTTACAGCTGACCACTGTCCAATATGCATAGATAAAAATAAGTAAATAAATATAACGCTATAATAAATAGAAAGCTAAGAATGTTCATTAAAGACTTGAGTTGTTTTTAGTTGACACAAGGGAAGAATGAATATTTGAATAAATACTTCTTGGCTATGGACATTGCTGAACATCGCTCCCATGACAACCACAGCAATAATCAGAGACAAGCTGTCAGTCTCTAAACATTTTAGCAAGTCCCTCCCACCTTCCACAAAGTTTCTTTAAAAGACACCATAAACAATGTAATAGAGGGAGCAGTAAATGCTTCTCGCACCTTAACCACAAAGCCTGAGTACCACTTATAAATGTATTTGTGTATACTGTACACAAATTGAACTACCGTTTCTAATTAATGACTGTAAACATCATTCCTTGCACCACTTACATATGACAAGTTTGAATATGCAATGCAGCATATCGCAGCTTTGTTTTATGATGGGGCCAGCTGAGGAACAGATGTGGGAAGGAATCACCCCATTGGCCCACCTCACCCCACCTACAGCCACTAGAGACTCAGATAATCACTACATGATGTTCGAGGTTCAACAGTTTCATTGACAGTATAAATGTACCGCATGCATTACCAGACAATAGCACATTCACAACTTGTACCTATAGTGTACTGAGTCATTATAATTGAATGTACCTGTGTGTTTAGTGTTACTGTGCATAAACAAGGACATTGATTCTAGGACTATCCATCACTAGAGATCAGAATAATTATATTTAAATTGAAGGCATGTAGCTGACACTCTTATCCAGAGCGACTTACATCAATGTGCATACATTTTCATACTGTATGTTTAGCCAAAGTCACAACAAGTGACAACAATAGGAACAGACTGTGTTGTGTTGTTTTATTATATACACTATATTACGGCTAACTTACAGAGTAATAAAAAACAGACAATATTGCTGGTGATGTCCAAATCAAACAGCAGTAAATCTGTATGGGTTAATTCATTTGGAAAACACTGAGAAGGAAGTTACACCCAAACGCTAACTGAAAACGTGCATTATTTCTTATGACCCATCCATGGTGACTTTTAACTTCATTCCACTATAGGTTCTCCCGGCTGTCTTTTCTGACAAGTGTTTGATTATGCTGTGAAATCCAAAGCGGTCGAGATGTGTTGTCATCTTCATTTAGTAAAAGACCTTTGGAAGAGTTCTACTTAGTTATGGACAGCCACACCCAGTGGTTCCCACTCTACGATCCTACCCCCTTTGTTACACATTTTTAGTTTAGTCCTGTACAAGCAAACAGATTCAACTAATGCAGACGTCCCAAGTTTCCCGGATGTCCCGGGAGTCACCCGTATTTTAAGAAGCTCACATATGATATACAATATCCCAGACATCGATTTTTTGTCTGATGAAGAAAGTCAATGTCTAGGATATTGTATATAATTTGCGGGCGTTAGAAGGCAGCAATTACAATGCGGGAGACTTTCAGGACATCCAGGAGACTTGGGATGTCTGCTAATGACCTGCATATTATTAATATTCTAACAATCCATGTTTATCTGGTAAAAATGTTAGAAAATCAGTCATTCACCTCATCTATAATCTATTTTGTCATTATCTTTCTTCAATACAAAATACATCCTGAAGTCTGCAGACATTCATTTTCGACCTGTAAATTTGGTCTGTTTTCAGGTAAGGTGTTCTATGCGCCTGTAACACGGAAGATGACGTTCGAGGAGGCGAAAAGGGAGTGTGAGAAACGACACGCTGTGCTTGCATCACCGGGTCAGCTCCACTCTGCCTGGAGAAAAGGTTTGGACCAGTGTGACTATGGCTGGCTCTCCGATGGGAGCGTTCGCCACCCTGTTGCCCTACCAAGAACCAACTGTGGTGGAGGTCTGCTGGGCGTCAGGACCATGTACCGCCATAGGAACCAGACCGGGTTCCCGGAGCCTTCCACCCAGCTAGGAGCATACTGCTTTAAAGGTAAACATGAAATCTGTTGCATTGCCAGTTATTTGGAACTGGTGCCTTTTGGATTTGACAGCCACGCAAACCCAAAATGAAATAGGAGAGTGTTCAGCTGTAAGTAACTGTGATGTCATCTCCTTTGGGTGTAGCCATGCTACACCCTCAACCCCCCCCCCATCCTCATCTTGTCTGCGTGCTCCGTAACATAAACACTGAAACATCTAGGAAAAGGCTTGCTCTAATGGCAGTCTGTTGCCTATAATTCACCATTGACACTCCATCGTTGATTTATGACTTTAACATCAATCCACGCTGGTTGATTTCGATGACATTCTCGTGTTCCTTTTAGTTGTCGATGGATAAAAACATCAACAACATGATCGAATCTGAACCCTACGCAGAGTGCTGTAGTGTGTGTTGGAGCTAGTCTCTGTAGCCCAGGACAGTCAATTATGTTTTATGTTGTTTTGCGTTCCCGCCCGTTACTGAGGCAACTACATGGAGATCGGCTAACAGGAGGGTGAAATCATCATTCTCAACTCCTTGCGCCTTTGAACACAATGCGTAGCCCACTCTGATACTAATGGGTGATTTACTGACAATAGTTTGATGTTGAGCCATATGCCACAGTTATTATCAATCTGGTTTTGTTAGCATTAAGTGTAACTTATTTTTGTCTGTTGGGGCCTGCCTGGGATAAACTAATCGTTGCAGATGAGCAGACACGTGTAGGCATTTAATTAACATACAAATATAAACTGCTGAATCACATTATATATACAGGTCATATATACCAAGTTAAATAATGTGCCTGTCTGATCTAAGTTAGATAAAACTGCATCTAAACAAGACGTCCTCTGGGAATGCTATCGCTTGATTACAATTGCAATCAGCCCCCCCTTGTGTGAACAAAACTGCGGATGCAGCACCTGATGGCCTTTCCCCTCTCACTATCTTGCTCTTTACTCCTTTCTCCTCTCGTTTCCGCTGTCAGTTTGGCCCTTTTCTGTCACTCTCACTTAGTATTTATCAGAGCAGACCCTGGGATAATGGATGGTGCTACTGCCTGGACTTCTAAAACCAGAGAGCCTCAGTGACCTCTGACCTGGCTTTTCCATATTTTTTTTTAAACGAGGGTCAGCTAGATAAGCTGCCCCCTGCCAGGACATTGGGTCCCCCTGAAAGACTCCATGCTCTCACCATGCTTAATACCCATAGGGTTAGGAGGTCACGCCAACAGGGCCAGCTCCCTGTTTGCACGTTCTATTTTAGTTCACCCTTTTGGTTTAGCCTTAGCCTAAGTGCTTTTCAAGTACCCCCTTTTTCCATTGGCTGAACCACTTTAAAGGATAATTGACATAAGTTAGAAAATTACGCATTGTTCTCTTCCCCATGTAAACCAGGGTTATTGAAGATAATCTACAGGGGTCAGATTTAAAAAAGTTATTTAGGCATTTATACAATTAAATCTACTAATTTGAAGAACCACTATAAAAACAAATCCACACATTCAATTTGAATCATATTCTATACCTCTAAATTGCTAATTGAAACATATTCTATACCTCTAAATCTAATTGTATGATATAGTTACTACAAATGGGATTTTGAAGAGTGGCAAAATACCTCTGACTAACAAAAACATATTTTAATTTAATAACACTTGTAGTGCCCTGAAATAGTTGGACAGTCTATATTGTATTGTTATTTCTAAATAATGAAACCAGAATGTGCAAATGTTTCACTAAAGATGAGAATCTTATCTTATTATTTTCTCTAAAAAAGTAGTATTTGTTTGATTTCAAATATAGACAGTTGGAGTATAGAGCAAAATGAAAAAACAATTATTTTCTCATCCTTACAGAGGTTATTTATCTTCATTGATAGTGGAATATTGGTGATTCACAGTATTAACTTATAAATACAAAAAATATTTTGAAATAATTTAAAGTGTTCTGATTTTTAACATTGGAGGATCAAACTAACATAAAGGTAGAGCACAGGCCTCCTTGGAAGAAATGTGAAAATGTGTTATTTATAGTGCATAATATTCCTGTAATTATTCCATTAAAGATTATTGAATGAGGGATTTTCCCTACATTATCTGCTCAGAAATATCAAGCTAAATTTACTGACTTAAATATAAATGCTAGCTAAGCTTAAAGCCCCCTACACTTAATGCATTGTCCTACTAAATGTACTTCAAAAGTAAAGTACATTGTCATGATTCAGAATATACCATGGCAATCCATGTTTTGGTTAAGTAGGCACTTTTGTTTTACAAATTCAAAAAGAGCTTGTCTATAGACTGCTAACAGGTAATGGAAACGAATGTGCCATATTGTAATTTGGTTGAACTATCCTTTTAATCATTTCCCCTTTCCAGTAACAAAAAATATATAAATAAGACGGTATATAAACATTAGTGAGTTAGATGAAAAGTGGCAGAAAAGGAAAATGGAGGGATAATTGGTCCCTTGACTGGAGAAAGGCCCCAGTAACAGGGACAGCACACAAAAGAGTGAGATAATGCAGAATCTATTTATCCTACTCTGGAAAAAAGTGTCTAAATGCCTTACATCACACTATAAAACAAAGCATGTGTTCATTGTGCAATTGTAAGGCTACCAGTGGCAATAGGATTGAGACTTTGCTTAACAAAGGTTCACACACTTTGTGAGTTTGCACAGCGGCTTAGAAAAGCAAGGAGAGTTTGAAGTGCTTAGGATCTGCTTTACCTCTTGAAACTGTCACACTGCACTAGTCAACCACCATTTGTGAATAATAATGTATAATAAACATACATATGTACAATCAACTAACATACTGTATGCTAAAATAAATTGAAATCTCATTTAAAAAGTTGCTCTCCGCAAGAAAATGTACACACATTTTGGGTAAACATGAGTTTAGTTTATTTCAGCTTGCAGGATAGAGCACTCAGAAAGCCTACTGGTTCTAACCAGGTTATTTAGAAACAGACTGGGTTTTAGGTTACAGCCAGTGTGTTATGTGACTCAATATAGGGCTCAAAAATCAGCTGCGCTTCAGGTTTTCAGACTTCATCTTTTTCTGGCAGTGTCCCCAGTATTATCACCAACCATAACCCTGAACCAAGCCAATGGTACATGCAGACATCATGCATTTTAAAGATGGACTGATAAAGACTGGACACGGTTAATTTCTTTTTGCATTTGTTAGTTGTTATAATTACAGTTTTAATATAAACGTATATTGGTTTCACCCCGCCCACATTTTGTTCTAAGGCTGGGTCTTCTAAGGACGCCATATTAGGCCTACCTATGCCTGTTTTCAAGTCCATTAGGCCCTTTTTGCATGTTTTCTATATTGTACTGTGAGTGGCTAGTGCTGTGAGAAAACTCTCAGATTTATAATTTACAACAGAATGTCCTGAATGACAGGAGACAATAATGATTAAGTGCTTTTCTCAAACTTTCAACAACATATTTTTCAACTTTCGAATCAGACAATTTTCAGAAATTGGCCAAACTTCTGAATCACTGGTGCCTTAGTTTGGAGTTAGAAATAATGAACCTAGACTAAATACGGCGACTTTCAAATGTTTTCACCCACCTTGGACTTTTCCAAATTGTATTGTGTTACAACATCATGAGTTTTTTTTAATCATGAGTTTTGCCAATAAGCAGCACAAATAATTTGCCCCTGCAAATTCTTCTAAATGAATTGCAAATAGAAAACAGAAAATAATTGATTGCATAAGTATTCATCAACTTCAGTCAATATTTAAAAAAATCTTGATCTAAATTTGATTAGATATGAATTCACTGTCTGTTAATCAGTCTGTTATTAGGTAATAATCCCTTTTAAGAAGGTACACATTTTCGGCTATGCCCGTTATTGGTTACCTTAATCTCAGGGATTGAGGATATCATTAACCGTAACACATTTTGTGTCTTTCTGTCTTCAGATAGTAGGCAACTGATAAATCAGACATCCTGGGTGGAGATGTCGGTGGAAGATGCTTCCACAGAGGCCACACCTACCGTTGGTTCCACCATGGTTCTCTCTACCAAGCACAGAGGTATAACTACACAGACGGCTGGTTCGGGACCCGTCTCAGAGGCAACAGGGTCCGCTGAAACAGAAGCAGCTCCTTCAATGTTCTCAACCAGCATGGCCCCACCACGCCCCACCCCACAGACACGTGAAGAAGATCTCGAAGAGGTGACCACGCCACACACCGCCACAGACGCAGATCAAGAGGGTGACCTTGTGTTGACAGTGCCCCTCAATTACACTGACCCTGAGAGTCCAGTCCTCGTGGGGTCTGCCCCTCAACGCGGAGACACATTTGAAACTCGACCCACCAAATCTGGAGGTCCAGAACTTCCACCTTCTACTGCTCATCCTCCAGCCACCGCAGCAGTCCAGGTAAAAGATGACAAGTCTGATGGGTCCGTAGTAACCGCAGAGACCCAGAAACAGTTGACAGAATCTGGGGAGAAATTGCTTGAGCCCACAGAAGCGCCGGAGGATGGCACAGTGATTGCAGTGGGCATTATTGATCCAGATATTCTTCTAAAGGCCTCTCCGAGCACAGAACCCATGTTTGCTCACGGACACACAGAGGAAACAATCCTGACTTCCTACTTGACAGGCACCCAATCAACAGCAGAACACACAGAACCCATCACCAGTGAGGAAACTACAGATGAACCAATCACCTCCAGAGTACTGACTGCTTCCACCGCCACCTCGACGAGCACAGGAGCTGCACTGTCAGCGGTTCCGATGCACTCAAAGACTTTAAATGACTCAGAAACAGATGCTCAGACTAAACCCTCATCCCAAGATTTGACTCTGGCTGAGACTGAGATTGTTTCTAAATCTGAGCCCACACAGAAACTGTCTCCTAAAGAATCTTTTACTCCACTTGGAATGACCTCCAGGCAGACTTCCTCCGTGAGCCCTACAGTAGCTGCCATTTCCATTGACAGTGAGATATTATCTGAGGATGGGACCTCAGACGTCCAGGTCATTGACGAGTCCACCACTCACATGACCCAGTCCCTGTCTGACATCCTAACTGAACGGCCACCCACCACAGATGTGGACACTGAGTACTTCCCATACGCCCTTGTCACATCTGTGACCTCTGATGTCAACAAAGCCACCAGTATTGCAGCCGCTGTAGGCCCAGACGAGCAGAAGCATGGAGGTAAATGGCTTTACATTTCTATCACTGTATTCCATGAAGGCCAAAGCTATGATCTCATGAGATATGGGTTGAAGGTAACCATTGTTAGTCTGGCAGTCATATATTGTACGTAGCTCTAGGTCATGTTGATCATAGTAGTTAAGGTTTGCTCTGTCACCTGTAAAATTCAAAAACTCTAATGGGATTATCATCTTAATTTGAGCGATTTTCCTAAATCAGGAAAATATTCTGGTAGCAAGAAATAATTGAATTATAATATGTGTTATAATTAATGGGAATGTTTTTATTTCTAAGCTACATCTTGTGTAACAAAGTCATCAGGTTAAAATCCTACATCCGTAGTGCTGTAAATCTTTATTGCCCGTGAACCTTTAGATCTATCTTTTCTGTGTTTGGATAAGATTCCTAGTAGATATCTTCAACGTCATCACTCTTGCAAGGAAAGATTCATGAAGCATAAGCACAGCACATGTTTTAGTTTACTGTGAAGAACAACTCTTTCCTTGTTCAATAGCTTTCGTCATAGGTCTACATGACAGTGTCTGGTTGTAAAGCAAGCATGTGTTAACACTTATGGCCAACTAAGCTTGTTCTCGCTGCCAATGAATATTGCTGTACAGTAAAGGGGGGTCTGGCAAGATACAGTAATATACCATGTGCTGTCCAGGGTTCTGAAGTAGGGGGTTTTGACTCTGGGCCATGGAGAATGCATGTACTGCTCTCGGAACACACACAGACCTACGCACGGAGGCGCTGCTACATTAGTATTAACTCTGGTACTGCTGCTGTTCATTTCAGCACTGTTATGAAGGGTCTCTTATCAGCCGTCAAGCATTTTCAGCACTTAATATTTATATTATAATAGTTCTATAATGTTTATAATCTTTTGGCTTAGCTAAAGGGAGATGTGTTTTCTTTTGGAGATGTTTAGAGGAGCATGAAGCTGGATATTATTTTATGCTGTGTTGATAAGACACCAGTCACAAAAATCCTGTTGTTGTCTATATATAGCCACAGTAAATTTCCTGAGCTGGATATGGTCTCATTTTCTGTGAAATAATATCTTGCCTTAACATTCTGATACGAAATTCTGATGCCAATAATTGTGTTATGTGATGCCACTGCTGCAAGATATTGAAATAGCAGAGGGAAACAATACCTAAAAGAACGATGAAACAGGTCACATTCTCTCTGCGTGCAGCTTGCCGCTGGATTAGCAGGTCCTGTATTCCTCTGTACAGTGAAGCCTCAGTTATGTCAATTACCAATGTTAAGACTTAGGCCGATGCTTTCCCATTTCATCCCTGGTTGTCCCCTTCACCAAGGCAGCCCCAGCTTGTATACTGAGGGCGAATGGCGCCACCTCACAGTGTATTCAATTAGCCAGTGTAAATATTCTTTCCCTGATATTTTGTTCAGCAAATTAGTAGATGTTCACAGTGGCAGTGTCTCTTTGGCTCGATTACTCATGCCTAACTGTTTAGTATTGCCTTGGTAAAGATTAGTCAGAAAAACACTACTCTAATATTTTACAATTTGCTGTAATGTCCTTTGTCCTGTATAATCTGTAATTAGTGTAAACAGAAGATTGGCAAACATTTTCTCCTGAAGTGTCCTTTCATATGGGTAAATAATACACATTTCCTCAACCACTAACTGAGGTCTGATATTAATTCTATTTCTAAATGATAAATAATATATTACACAGCCAGCAATTATATTATTTGGTTGCAGTCCCAGTTTGCATATTTAATATCACAAAACACTGGAATTTAAAGTCAGAAGTGTAACATTCATGTTCTAAAAGATTGCTGAGTTAAAGCTAGTTGTAAAGGAGGCCTTTGATCTGGCATGTTTATACATGACATGCTTGGTTTGGAACTGCCACAAAGTCACTGTGGAGGCTGCTACAGGTGATATGGGCTCCCTATCAGAGTGCAGGAATGCTGGTGTAACCCGGGGAAAAACTGTGCGCAAAAGAACCACGTCATGGATCTACGGCACACCTTGCGCGTGTGCTTATGTGTGTGTGCACGTACATGTGTGTTTTTGTGACTCGTCCAGTCTGGCATTATTTCAGGCACCTTGGCAGCCGACTGAGTAACCACAGATGGCCGTCAAACCACTGAAGCCTGGACGCCAACTCAAGGGTGATATCACCACTTGGGCAACATGTCTCTTCTCTGTGAGAATCAACGGTGGGGAGAAGGCCTGACTAAACAGGGGCATTATGGGTGTTTGTGACATATTGTTCGGTGCCACCGGGATCTTCACTTTGTGGAAAATTTCTAGTTTTGTGAGCTACACAGAGAATCTCCCAAATCATAATGAACAGACTGACCCCATAAGGGTACATATACATTTTTCAGTGCAACCACAATAACGTTATACAAAATAAGTGTGATGACAGATCTAGAGCCTGGAGCAGTGGAGCTGCAGGGCAGGGACGCTCTGGGGCTGAAGTCATGTTTTAGCACTGATCTTCCAGAGCCGCTGCTAGCCTGTGTTTATGTTGGCGGCTGCTGTTTTATTTTAACAGATGCTTAATATGGCTCTAGGGGTTAGGATACTGGCCACGGAGCCACGAAGCCACTGAGGCAGGGAGGGCCGCGAAGGCCATGAGGGCATGGCAGTTCTGGAGCTGTGTGGTTGTGGGATAACTGAAGGACAGGGAGGTCATCTAGAGTAGGGGGTGAGGGATGGGGTAATGGGCAGTGATTAGAGACTGGGGCTGGGCTGTGTCTGTGCCTGTGTGCAAGGACGACCAGGGGGCTCCAGTATTCTCAGACTCTACTGGCCTTAAACAGGTGTCAGGCTCTGCAGTGGTCGGCCACTGCAGGTGTTCACTATCCCAGCCACTAATCTATCTCAGATACAGCTTGTGGGAAACTCCTCTTGTCAGATGGGAGAGTGAGAGGAATGGATGCAGAAAGATTGTGTGGTGTTAAATAATCATTATGGCATTATTTAAATTGCACAAAAACAAAGAATGCTGATTTGATTACCATGAACAGAGTGATCAACATGCTGTTCTGTGTTCAGCCGAGCCATTTGCCACCTGCTTGTTACTTTGTTATTTGTATTGTCAGATCAAGATCTGAAGCGAGTCACAGTGTTTATTACTTTGTGGGGAACGATGGGAGTGCATCTCAAAGGGCCCAGTGAGTGCTTTTTTCCAAAGGATATGTTTTGTCTGGTTCCGATCATCGGATGTGGAGTTCATCCCCTCCAGGGAAACCCTCTGACATCCAGCGGATCTGCTCAGAGTTTCACATCGAACAGCCGCTTTTGTTTTCAAACGGAGCAGAAAAAGGATGCATGTAAGTGGAGCACTTGTTCGCACGTGGACGAGGCTCCTGCACTTCAGCTAACTTTTTTTGCTTTTCACGTAACATTCTAAACTCTATTATTGCACATTTTATTTGTTAGCTTTCAAGTGACATTTTCTTCCAAATGCCGTTTCAAGCGGAAAATGACACGATGCAGCAATATGACACATATTGTTCAGAATATAAGACGTTTTTTTCCCCCTGGAAATACGTCTGAAAAAGTGGCCACGTCCTATATTCAATGTCTAAACTTTTAAAATGCAGTACAGATCCACAAACACAGATGGCGCAAAAAATCTGTAAAATGAGGGTTCCCTTCCTAGTCTCGCAAGCCAGACGGCTACTTCCGCAATCTTTGAATGGCAACAGTATAGACGTGTATTGTTACCAGAGCCCGTCTACGGAGAGCATGTTCACTCCCTATTAAGCCCCATTGTACCAGAATTTTTCCCGAGAGTGGAAGTTCTCCCCTTATTAGACATTCTCTGATTGTTACCCAAGGTCTGGCCACGCAAGACAATTCCCTTCCTGACTGAAGCGCCTGAAAGATGGAGAGACACAATGATCTTCTCAAGCAAAGTGGCTCAAAAGTAGGTTAACTAACAACTTAGGAGAAGTTATGATACAAATTTCAAGATCATGGTGATTTTAAATGACTATGACTGTTTTTTCACTATGAAATAGATGCCAATTGGTACTAGAAAGTCCAAATTACTGCAGTTTATTTTAATTATAGTTATCATAAATATCGTCATGCATTTACAAATATTATTTAAATGTGACAATTGAAATGTTTTATGTTAAAACAACATTATCATTATTTTCAAATAAATTACTTTAATTATAAAAACACAATTCGCTCTTTAAAAAGTACTGGTATTTAAAAAAAAATTGTGATGAAAAGGGGGGGTCATCTTGTCTTCGGACCAATAAGGTATTGATTCCCCCCCCTCCGATTTCCTCCCTTCCTACTTTCCACTAACCCTTGGACAGCTCTGTGGGATGGCGAGGGGCGTGCACATGTTTCATCCAACCACATGTCGTCCAGATATCGATTTCTTTTGCACTGCTCATCCAACACGGAAGCCTTTAGTCAGATCATGCACAGGATGATGCCGTTCACCAAATATACTTCCGCAATTGAATTTACAGGGGCCCAATCTGAACACAAGGAGTCGCTGGAGAGCAACGTGGCAGGATAAATAATCTAATTTATCTAACCGAAATCCAGGGCAGCACTATACCGATATGCGCTGCCTTGTGCAGGAGGTCCGGGGAAGCCATAGTCAGGCCACTGACTACTATTACACTGACTGCCCACTACACCATGCGTACCTCCCGCAGCAGACCCTTCAGATACAACTCACCTGGTCTGTCATGGAGCTGCATCTGCCTACACAGATCCTCATCTGGTTATGCTGGCGGAGCGCTGTAGTTCCATCTTCAGTCCCATCTTAAAGCCTTCCCAGCCGATTTAATCTTGGATATTACAGCTGCTCTCGCTGTCCAGAAGAAAACAGCTATTGATGTGGCTCTGGCCCCCTTCTCTATTCATAGCAAACGAAAGCCACCTCATAAATTTCTCCCATTTTCAAGAATGATTTAGAGTTAAACTACTGCATAGCACATTCAAAATCTTCCATACTCTGCAGCCCTTGATTGGGTTTGTGCAGCTACTAATGAGCAGGATTCGAGGATGACCTATCCAACTACAGTGACTGGATTGTAGGCCTGGAGCAGGCAGTCACTTGTTTGAAAGGCAAAAACCATCGGCTGGTGGAGAATCCCATTCGAGATGCTGTAGTCTCAAAGTAGTTGGCTTGCCAGAGGCTTCTGAAGGGAGTGACCCTATTGGATTTCCAGCTGGGTTCTTCACAGAGGTCGTCCAGGGTTTTTTCGCAGAGATCCTCCCCTCTGTCTTTCAGTGTCCTCCGAAGCTAACCGGGTTCACCACATCAGTTGAGGTGATGGCTCTAAAACTTTGACAAAATATATTTTCTGTAGCTTCCCCAATCTTCCCCAATTTTGTATGTATCGCCATTTATTAGCTAGGTGTGTATTTCGGTGCATTATTGTTTGGAGGATATTCAGTTGTTTCCAAATATTTATAAAAATATTAGATTTGTAAAGTTTTGGAACTTTTTCACGTGAAGCCCTCAGCGAAGTGATGTTCAGAGCTTTTCCAATGTTTTTCTAAAGCATGGAGCTTTGTTTCAGGAAGGGCAAATGTGGGATTGATTGTTTAGATTGGCCAGGGTTTGTGTTCTGGTTGTGGCATTTCTGGCTATGTCTGGGGTCTTACTCTGCACAAATTGGTTCATCGCCCGGCGTTGATGGGTAAGTAGTCAGACCCAATTACCTTGTTACATTGCTCTCAAGCCTATCCTTGTGATTAGTTTGTGCACCTTTGAATTCAATCATGTTTGTATAGGTGACAAACAGGGTGGGAAATTACCTTTTTTTTAATTAACCACTGTGGCTGGTGGATGCCAAAATTTTACCAGCCACTTTGATTTTTTACCAGCCACTTTTTCCCAAATTCAAATACAAAAAAGAAAACACACTAGCATATTCTATATTGCTTCAACACATTAAATTCACTATGAATACATGTGTTATTTATATAGGTCAATTACTAAAGCGACATTTAGTTAAGACAAGTCTGAGATTAATAATTTTTAGATGATTGACAAATTGTGCTAATCAGTTTGTTCATTATATGTCCTACTACCATATTTTAGTCAGCTACTTTTAAATCACTCATGCAACAGTAGGCAGTATCAACTTTGAGAGGTGTAAAACTTTGCTGTTGTAACACCTGACGAACGCCACAATATTTACACATTTGTAAATTAATTTTCTAATAATCTGTTTGGAAAACATCTGGGATTGCTAATAAAGATATTGAAGCATTGGTAAATGATTTACATTTTAGTCATTTAGCAGACAGTCTTATCCAGTGTGATTTACAGTACATTAAGCACAGGGGCATTCTTCCTGGAGCAATTTAGGGTGAAGTGCCTTGCCCAAAGACAACAACATTTGGCACAGCAGGGAATCTAACCAGCAACCTTCTGCCTACTAGTCCGACTCCCTAACCACTGAGCCATCTGACCCCCAATAATCACCCATCAAAGTTGCAAGTGCTTCTTCAATAATGAAACGAAACATCTTACAACATTAAATATAATAAGAAACCATATTATGGAGATTTAAGATACTTGAATTAGAATCCGCTGATAATAAACTAAGTTACATTTGGACATTGCGCATGTAAATGTCTCTGGGAAAACGAGAGCGGTGTTAATCAGAATCCAATCATTATCGCAGACTAAACGAATGGTTAGAATTTAGAATTCCGTGCTGTATGTGTGTGATTTTCTTTTTTTCGATAACATAAAATCGTATCATAATCACATCAACTTCCCCATATCTGTTATTATACACGTTTTGTCTTTGACATTTTCTATATTGACTTAATCTAGTTTACTCAGGCTTAATACTGGGAACTAAATTGATTTGTTTTTCTTCTGTACCGCACTATGTTTATGGTACCGCAGCTAAAGGCTGGAGTTCTCACAGACTAGCTCCGCGAAAACCAATCAAATACGCACCTCGACAGAAGTGCATCTTTCTTTGTTAATGAGTAAGCTTCCGCATTTTTGTCAAACGCATTTATCTCCAAACCGAAACAAGTAATATTACAAATAGCCGAATAAAAAAAACGTATTATATGTTGTACAATTCACCCGCCAGAGTGGCTGGTAGATAGGGAAATGTTACCCGCCAATGTGAAAATCTACCCGCCATTGGCGGGTGGCGGGTGTTAATTTCCCACCCTGGTGACAAATGTGTAACCTCTCACATATGTATCAACTTAAGGGTTTCATTTTAAACGAAGAATTGAATGGCCTGGCAACACGTTTGGAGGATACAGTGCAACCGGAAATGTATTCTGGAAATTATTCACAGCGCTTCACTTTTTCCACATTTATACCTCATAATGACAATGTGAAAGAAGTGTGTTTGAAATCTTCGCAAATTTATTAAAAATAAAATACGAAAAAACCACACGTACATACGTATTCACAGCCTTTGCCATGACACTCAAAATTGAGCACAGGTGCATCTTGTTTCCATTGACCATCTGTGAGATGTTTCCACATTGTGATTGGAGTTCACCTATGGTAAATTCAGTTGTCTGGACATGATTTGAAAAGGCGCACACCTGTCTATATAAGGTCCCACAGTTAACAATGCATGTCAGAGCTCAAACCAAGCCATGAAGTCCACGGAATAGACCTCTGAGACAGGATTATATCGAAGCACACTTCTGGGGAAAAATATCTACAGCATTGAAGGTCCCAATGAGCACAGTGGCCTCCAACATCCATAAATGGAAGAAGTTTGGAACCACCAGAACTCTTCCTAGAGCTGGCCGACGATCAGGGGAGAAGGTCCTTAGTCAGGGAAGTGACCAAGAAGCCGATGGTCAATCTGCCAGAGCTTCAGCATTTGTTTGTGGAGAGAGGAGAACCTTCCAGAAGAAAAAAATCTCTGCAGCACTCCACTAATTAGGCCTGTATGGTAGGGTGGCCAGAAGTAAGCCACTTCTTTGCCATAAAGCACCTGAAGGACTCTCAGACCATGAGAAACAAAAATATCTGGTCTGATTAAACAAGATTGAAGTCTATGGCCTGAATGGCGAGCATCCTGTCTGGAGGAAACCAGGCACCACTCATCACCTGGCCAATACCATCCCTACAGTGAAGCATGGGGGTGGCAGCATCATGGTGTGGGCATGTTTTTTAGTGGCAGGAACTAAGAGACTAGTCAGGATCAAGGGAAAGATGAATGCAGCAATGTACAGACACATCCTTGCATCCTTCTCCAGAGTGCTCTGGAGATCAGACTAGGGTGAATGTTCATCTTCCAACAGGTGTAGAGTGGCTACAGGACAACTCTTAAGTGCTCCAGCCAGAGCCCAGACTTGAACCCGATAGATCATCTCTGGAGAGATCTGAAAACAGCTGCACACCGACGCTCCACATCTAACCCAATGGAGCTTGAGATGTCTTGTAAAGAAGAATGGGAGAAACTGTCCAAAAATAGGTTTGCCAAGCTTGTAGCATCATACACAAACTTGTGCACAGTCTGTGAACAAGTATGTACAAAATTTCAAACACACTTCTTTCACATTGTCATTATGGAGTGTTGTTTGTAGAATTTTGAGGGAAATCATGAATTTCAACCATTTCAGATAAAAGGTTTCATGTGGAAAAAGTGAACTGCTTTGAATATGTTCCTGATGCACTGTACATGAGACCTATCTTTGTCCATCTGCACGTTTAGAGGTGTTGCTGATGTTTGAACATGAGAAACTGGGGGGAGGAAAAATCGTGAAAAATCCAAAAAGAAAGAAAAGGCTTTTCAAACAAATATCTGGCATGTGCATTATCTCATGTAATGTCATCTTTGCATCTTTAGAAACTCCATGCAATAGTAGATTTATTTTGTATGGCCTTTGCTGGATTTGTATAAAAGTCTATTCCAGGATATATACTGGGCCATGGCCCACCTTAAGCTATATCTGCTGCCACTCTTCAGGTAAGGCGTTTCACACATATTTTGGAGTGTGTCTTTGGGAATTTTGTGCCCATTTATCCGAAAAACATTTGTGAGGACATATACTAATGACTCTGGCTCACAATCACCATTCCAATTCATTCCAAATGTGTTCAATGGGGCTCAACGGCTCTGTGCTGGCCACTGGAGTTCTTCCACACCAAACTGTCCATACCGGTTTTCCTTACACAAACATGTTCTGTGGGCAGTAAGATTATGATTGGTTCATTTGAATACCCAATCAAAATGGAGAGGAGCTGGAGAGAAGGCGGGAGTTCAGGAACATTTTAAACTGGAAATGACAACAAACTGAAATGCTTTCAAAGGGCTGCAGGAAGCCAGCATTTAGACTGCCAGACAGTGAAGCGTGAATCTTTAGAGAACACTTTTCTCCTGCTTCAGATTTCAGTGGTGGCATGCTTTACACCAAGATTTTTACATGCTATGCACTAGTTTGTGTTGTCTACCACTTTATGGCTGGGCTGCTGTTTTTCCCTAGAAGCTTCCACCTTACAATAATAACACTTACAGTTGACTGAGGCAGTTCTACGGTAGTAGGGCAGAAATTTCACGAATGGACTTGTGTCAATGGTGGCATCGTATGACATTGTCTACTTTAAAATCACTTAGATCGTCACTACTACTCATTGTATTGCTAATGTTTGTCTATGCTATCTGCTGTATTTTATGTACCTATGAGCAATGGGTGTGGTTGAATAACTTGAACTCATTCATGTGTAGTGGTGTCCATACGTTTGGTTATATAGTGTGTATACTGTATGTATTCATATATACACTCACCAGCCACTTCATTCTCATTTGTAATGGTGACCTGACCAATATACAGATGAATACCAGTGCAAATTCACAGTACACAGAATACTACTTCCAATGTGGGCAAAATAAGACCAGCTTAGAAGAGTAAGTCACTAAATGTGCCATGGTGGCAGAAGAGTAACACATACATAAATGTACAAATGACAATGTGCAAATTAACTACAATCATTGTACAGTGATCATCGAGCAGATCCATAAAGTTAGTAGGGGTGATAGAAATCTACGACTTCAGGGTTTCTTTTGCAGTTGATTCCAGTCATTGGCAGCAAAGAACTGGAAGGAATGATGGCCAAGGGAAATGTTGGATATGAGAAATCTAATCATAAGTTATTCATAGCTTTCTATAGTGTATTGAACACATACGTAATCGGTCTCTCTGCTCTTTCTCTTTATCTCCATTTCCTTCTGTCTTAGACTCACAAGGCCAGTACCCTGTGTTTCCAGAAGTTCCTGACCTGGGTCAGTTCCTTGTCATCCCTGTTGTCCCTGATCAGGCCACCCCCTCCCTAGTAGATGGAGATCCAATACAGGCCAGGGAAGAACAGTTTTTCTCCATTTCTCCAGTCACTATCACCCCAACGCTGACCTTCATTAATGGCAAACCTGAGGGTACACTGGAACCAGACCAGAGACAAGTAGAGGTGGAGGCCGGGGGGGGACCAGGAGGAGAACAGTTCCAGTTTGAGGGTAATGTGACAGAGCTGAGGGACTATGAGATGGTGACACCCACCATGTTCAATAACACTCAGATTGAGATTGAAACTACACCAGGTGAACCTGATCATCAGGGGAGCACTTTGGAACCGTTTTCAACTAGTCTGTTACCTTTGACAACATCCAATCTGGATCCATTTTATGATGACTATGGACCTGAAGCGGTCCTTATGGAGTCAACCCCTCCTCTGTCACCTTCAGAGCAGGTTGATGGAACCACACAAGCTCCTGCTCTGCAGACAGCCACAGTTGAGCAGACATCTTCTTCCAATACTGTGCAAACAGTTAAAGTTGTGTCATCTTTTTCAGAGAACACAGAGCAAACAAATGATGTCATAGCTACAACCACAGATGCACTGTCTACACTTTCACCTTCTGACACAGCTGTGACTAAAGCTTCAGAACAAGCCAAAACATATCACACACCCAGTGGCTCCAAGGAAAGCCAGCAATTGAGCACCACTCTTTATGACAAAGAGCTGGAGGAGTCAAAAACACAACCGAATTACGATGCACAGATGACTCTGTCAAAAGACCTACACATTGTCACAGACAGTCCTGACATTTCAGAAGTAACAAAGAGTATCTCAGATTTTCCAGATATGGATATCTTCACTCAGACTGTCTCTACATACACATCTTCTAGTGATGTAGACACTAAATCACTGCCAGGAACCACAAGTGACATCAAGCTCTCCACCACAGGCATGGATGAAGGTTCCTTGACCCTGACAAGTGTGCAGACATCTTTAGGAAAAACAATCAACATTGATGTAACGCCATCTGAAGAAGAGACCTCAGCTGAGAAAGAAGTTGGTCATAAAGAGCGAATAACAATCACCCAGCCGTTAGTGCCTCCCACATTGAAAGATACTACTGAAACACCAGTGGCTTCAGCCACAGAAGCCCAGATGCGTGATATGGTGACCACCAGCTTTCCAGTGTCCAGCACATCACCAGACTCATTACAAGACATAGCCTCAGTTGACATTACACAACAAGCATTAAAGCAAAGTGAGGTCACACCACAGGCAGAAGAAACATCAGACAGAGAATATCTACCAACTGTGCTTATTATTGACGAGAAAACATTAGTCTCCACCAGAAATGAAGAGACT
Source organism: Umbra pygmaea (assembly GCA_016801145.1). Lineage (NCBI taxonomy): Eukaryota > Metazoa > Chordata > Actinopteri > Esociformes > Umbridae > Umbra > Umbra pygmaea. The sequence continues at coordinate 23,317 of JACXGM010009216.1, forward strand.
GCTGAGAATCAGTCAATGTCTCTAATCTCCAAAGAGTCACCTGCATCAACACTCTCTCCAATATATAGTACTATTCAAATGGTTAAGACAACAATGGCATCTCTCTCAATGTTAGTGAGCCAATATACTACACAAGCAGTAATGACACCTGAATTATCTGAAAAAGAAGAAGAGACTACAAGTAAAGATAAACCTCCAGTTACCACAAGTATTATAGGCAAGGAAAGTTCACATTACCCTGGTAAGTTGAGCACCTCTTCCTCAGTACCGTTATCTCCTCTTCAAAGTACTGTCAATAAAGAAGATGAATTGATCAAGAGTTCAAATCCAACAAGTCAGACTACAGAGCAAACAGACAGATCTTTAGGTACAGCTGCTACTGGTTACGCAGTGACAAGCACAGTGACATCATCTACTGGTGAGGAAAGCAATGATATCCAGACATCTGTTTCAGTACTTAGTATAACGGACGAAGGCTCAGGTGATATGGCCACTGATTTATTCACTAAAGAACAAACATCTACCACAGCATCCTCTCTGTTAAGTACAGAACATCTAGGACCTGGAACTCTGACAGAAGCAGAATTGCTCAAAGAGTCATCTTCCTCTCTCTGGGATACTGTCACAGATCACACAGTGAAAAAAATGGGCACAGCAGCTACAGTGTCTGGCATGACAGAAGAAGGAATCATTGAAACAACTAAATCTGAATTGACTAAAGAAACAGGAATGACACCAAGGGTTCCCATTATTGATGATACACAGGCAAGTTCTATCATTGATATGTTCACCAATGACACAGCAACTACTACCTTGCCCTCTCTATTCAGTACGATTCAACCAATGCAAAAAGTTCAAACCACCACACATGAATCTGCAACAGATGAGACATCAGAGATTGCAATCTCTGCAGAATATTCTTTGTATAGCACTGAGAAACCTACATCAATGTCAGAACAAACTGCACAGGCAGAGAGTGATAGTACTTCAGTACATGAAACTGCAACACCTGACACTAAGATGGCTAAAAGTACATTAGGGTCTTTGTATTATACAGACAAAACAACATCACCAGAAACTGGAGAAGTTACAGGGAGGCCTTCTACCACAGACAAATCTTTAGGTACAGCTACTACTGGTTACACAGTGACAAGCACAGTGACATCATCAACTGGTGAGGAAAGCAAAGATATCCAGACATCTGTATCAGTACTTAATATAACTGACGAAGGCTCAGGTGATTTGTCCACTGATTTATTCACTAAAGAACAAACATCTACCACAGCATCCTCTCTGTTAAGTACAGAACATCTAGGACATGGAACTCTGACAGAAGCAGAACTGCTCAGAGAGTCATCTTCCTCTCTCTTGGATACTGTCACAGATCACACAGTGGAATCAATGGGCACAGAAGCTACAATGTCTGGCATGACAGGAGAAGGATTCATTGAAACAACTAAATCTGAATTGACTAAAGAAACAGGAATGACACCAAGGGTTCCCATTATTGATGATACACAGGCAAGTTCTATCATTGATATGTTCACCAATGACACAGCAACTACTACCTTGCCCTCTCTATTCAGTACAACGCAACCAATCCAAAGAGATCAAACTACCACACATGAATCTGCAACAGCTGAGACATCTGAGATTGCAATCTCTGCAGAATATTCTTTGTATAGCACTGAGAAACCCACATCAATGTCAGAACAAACTGCACAAGCAGAGAGTGATAGTACTTCACTACATGAAACTGCAACACCTGACACTAAAATGACTAAAATTACATTGGCGTCTTTGTATTATACAGAAAAAACAACATCACAAGAAACTGGAAAAGTTACAGAAAGGCCTTCCACCACAGACAGGTCTTTAGGTACAGCTGCTTCTGGTTACACAGTGACAAGCACAATGACATCTTCTACATCTTCTACTGATGAGGAAAGCAAAGAAATCCAGACATCTCCATCAGTACTTAACATAACAGACGAAGGCTCAGGTGATATGGCCACTGATTTATTCACTAAAGAACAAAAATCTACCACAGCATCCTCTCTGTTAAGTACAGCACATGTAGGACCTGGAACTCTGACAGAAGCAGAATTGCTCAAAGAGTCATCTTCCTCTCTCTTTGACACTGTCACAGATCACAGAGTGGAATCAATGGGCACAGAAGCTACAGTGTCTGGCATGACAGGAGAAGGATTCATTGAAACAACTAAATCTGAATTGACTAAAGAAACAGGAATGACACCAAGGGTTCCCATTATTGATGATACACAGGCAAGTTCTATCATTGATATGTTCACCAATGACACACCAACTACTACCTTGCCCTCTCTATTCAGTACGACCCAACCAATCCAAAGAGTTCAAACTACCACACATGAATCTGCAACAGTTGAGACATCAGAGATTGCAATCTCTGCAGAATATTCTTTGTATAGCACTGAGAAACCTACATCAATGTCAGAACCAACTGCACAGGCAGAGAGTGATAGTACTTCAGTACATGAAACTGCAACACCTGACACTAAGATGGCTAAAAGTACATTAGCGTCTTTGTATTATACAGACAAAACAACATCAACAGAAACTGGAGAAGTTACAGGGAGGCCTTCCACCACAGACAAATCTTTAGGTACAGCTACTACTGGTTACACAGTGACAAGCACAGTGACATCATCAACTGGTGAGGAAAGCAAAGATATCCAGACATCTGTATCAGTACTTAATATAACTGATGAAGGCTCAGGTGATTTGTCCACTGATTTATTCACTAAAGAACAAACATCTACCACAGCATCCTCTCTGTTAAGTACAGAACATCTAGGACCTGGAACTCTGACAGAAGCAGAATTGCTCAAAGCGTCATCTTCCTCTCTCTGGGATACTGTCACAGATCACACAGTGGAATCAATGGGCACAGAAGCTACAGTGTCTGGCATGACAGAAGAAGGATTCATTGAATCAACTAAATCTGAATTGACTAAAGAAAGAGGAATGACACCAAGGGTTCCCATTATTGATGATACACAGGCAAGTTCTATCATTGATATGTTCACCGATGACACAGCAACTACTACCTTGCCCTCTCTATTCAGTACAACGCAACCAATCCAAAGAGTTCAAACTACCACACATGAATCTGCAACAGCTGAGACATCTGAGATTGCAATCTCTGCAGAATATTCTTTGTATAGCACTGAGAAACCTACATCAATGTCAGAACAAACTGCACAAGCAGAGAGTGATAGTACTTCACTACATGAAACTGCAACACCTGACACTAAAATGACTAAAATTACATTGGCATCTTTGTATTATACAGAAAAAACAACATCACAAGAAACTGGAAAAGTTACAGAAAGGCCTTCCACCACAGACATGTCTTTAGGTACAGCTGCTTCTGGTTACACAGTGACAAGCACAATGACATCTTCTACAGATTCTACTGATGAGGAAAGCCAAGATATCCAGACATCTGCATCAGTACTTAACATAACAGACGAAGGCTCAGGTGATATGGCCACTGATTTATTCACTAAAGAACAAAAGTCTACCACAGCATCTTCTCTGTTAAGTACAGCACATCTAGGACCTGGAATTCTGACAGAAGCAGAATTGCTCAAAGAGTCATCTTCCTCTCTCTTTGATACTGTCACAGATCACAGAGTGGAATCAATGGGCACAGAAGTTACAGTGTCTGGCATGACAGGAGAAGGATTCATTGAAACAACTATATCTGAATTGACTAAAGAAACAGGAATGACACCAAGGGTTCCCATTATTGATGATACACAGGCAAGTTCTATCATTGATATGTTCACCAATGACACAGCAACTACTACCTTGCCCTCTCTATTCAGTACGACCCAACCAATCCAAAGAGTTCAAACTACCACACATGAATCTGCAACAGTTGAGACATCAGAGATTGCAATCTCTGCAGAATATTCTTTGTATAGCACTGAGAAACCTACATCAATGTCAGAACCAACTGCACAGGCAGAGAGTGATAGTACTTCAGTACATGAAACTGCAACACCTGACACTAAGATGGCTAAAAGTACATTAGCGTCTTTGTATTATACAGACAAAAGAACATCACAAGAAACTGGAAAAGTTACAGAAAGACCTTCCACCACAGACAGGTCTTTAGGTACAGCTGCTTCTGGTTACACAGTGACAAGCACAATGACATCTTCTACAGATTCTACTGATGAGGAAAGCAAAGATATCCAGACATCTGCATCAGTACTTAACATAACAGACGAAGGCTCAGGTGATATGGCCACTGATTTATTCACTAAAGAACAAAAATCTACCACAGCATACACTATGTTAAGTACAGAACATCTAGGACCTGGAACTCTGACAGAAGCAGAATTGCTCAAAGAGTCATCTTCCTCTCTCTGGGATACTGTCACAGATCACACAGTGGAATCAATGGGCACAGAAGCTACAGTGTCTGGCATGACAGAAGAAGGATTCATTGAAACAACTAAATCTGAATTGACTAAAGAAACAGGAATGACACC
>JACXGM010009217.1:0-10845 GCA_016801145.1 Umbra pygmaea
GATAGATGCGTACGGGGCCATTGTTTGCGCTTTTAGAGGCGCGCTAATGGAGGGCGGAGTATGCGCTGATTGCGTAATGGGTATCGGGTTTGATAAATACCACGCTAAATGTGGAAGCATAGCGTGCGCAATTACCGAACTCGCATAAACAGACGCAGCGCAAACTGCACTTGTGTTAGTAAATCAGGCCCTTAGTTTTACTTAGATTCACATCAAAAAAGAATGTTCAATGAGTTCAGATAGTTCAATGTGTTATATGTCATTATTTTTGGTAGCAAACTGTACTTAAATGACCAGTATGTACTTTATTTTCTTTATTCATTGAAGCCTCTATGTTTACAGGCTTGTGGTGATGCGCAATGTGCCAATTTGTTTTGTCATGGTTCATGTGTGCCATAAACATTACACTGTGAGAAAAAAATCATGGCAGAGAATTGTGTCTAAGCTAAATAATTGTTATTCATATTTTTCCCCTAATCATGCAGGCCTACTTTAAGGTTAAGAATGCATGCAAAAAGGAAAGATTGGCCATGATGACTGAAGTAAGACAGCCTGGAAAAAAGTAGTGATTTTATCGTCCAACTGATATATACAGGCCGATCTGTGTTGCTGGAGACGCTGCAGTTCACGTGCAGACCATGCACTGCCCCTTGTTCTACCTCACCTGTTTTTACTATTTGTTAAATATTGTTTTTTAAGTTCAATAATTGTTCCTTTTTTAAATTGAGACTTGTAACATTTGTTATCATCATTGTGTAATTATTTTTATGTAAATTGAGGGAGCAGTAGCAGTATCGGCTCCAAATATCTGTTCAAGAATATCGACAGCCCGTATCGGTCATCGGCTTAGGCTTATGAAAAAAAAATGGCTATTGGAACTAAAAAATCCTTAGTAGTCAGAAGTTAAGCTTCACCTTTTCTACCCCTGGTATATGTCTAAGGCATTGGGGGTGAGATTGCTGTTTAGGAGGCTCAAGGTGAACTTGAAACCACACTGACTTATCTACAGGTTACATTCCCATCTAGACCCTTCTTGGTCATCAGGCTAATGGACAATAAAACCCCACTTAGACTAGATCTGCTTAGGGACACAGGCCGCATTCCTATTCTGAACCTCTCCTACCGGAAAGTACCCATAGGGGATATATTTATAGACATACATGTACTGAATATAAAGAGATCAGTTAATACATCAGGATGAAAGTACCCATAGGGGATATATTTATAGACATACATGTACTGAATATAAAGAGATCAGTTAATACATAAGGATGAAAGTACCCATAGGGGATATATTTATAGACATACATGTACTGAATATAAAGAGATCAGTTAATACATCAGGATGAAGGTACCCATAGGGGATATATTTATAGACATACATGTACTGAATATAAAGAGATCAGTTAATACATAAGGATTAAAAATAAATTTTTCCCACTACATAACTCTTGTACTGTAAACCAGATGGATTGAGACTCGTATACCATGGGTATGACATCGCATAACCTTTTGTGTTGGTAAATGGTGTATAAGAGTGATAAGACATCTCAGGGGTTTGTGATATATTGCCAATATACTACAGCTAAACTCTGTGTCCAGGCACTCCATGATGCGTTGTGCCTATGAACAGCTCTTAGCTGTGGAATTATTGTCCATGTACCACTCCCCTTAATGTATTATTGCTTATATATACCATGGCTAGCTGCCCATCAGTATTGACGATTCAAATGACCTGTTTTAAAAATATATATATATATATATAGTGTGTATGTGCCTGTGTGTGTGCATGTAGGTCAAAAACTAGTACATACAGAGAAGTGACAACCCCCCAACAAATGACTACAAGGTCAGATGTATGACTCGTTCTGTGTGATGCTCAGTACTGTATGCATTTACTCTGACAGTGCAAGTGGCCATAGAGGTGATTTGTACAGTGCGTTGTTCTTCGGTGGTTAAACGACCTATTGATTCACTCGAGTGGTCATTAAATTACAACACTCGTGCAACTTCGGTGGCTTAATTCCATTACCAGTTCATCAGTTACTACTTAATCTGATCTTCTGGGGTAATGTGAGAATTGATTAAAAAAAACATATTGTGGGGCATAGTACAAGAGTATTGATTAAAAAGAAAAATACAGACTTAATTTCGTAGTTTCTGCTCACAGGACCTGTTTCTCTCATAACTTTAAACACAGTTGTGCATTTCTTGAAAAAGTAAGTGTAAGGCTGCACAGATAGGACAATGACTACATGTAGCAGTGTTTTGATGAACCATGCTATTGCTACAGTATGAAGAACAGGATATCCAGAGACATGAAGTGTATCAATAGCTCCTGAAGACAAAGCTGTAGTTTACTAAGCCACCAGAAAATAAGCAGAAAATATTCGGCAGAAAATACTTGACAGAATAGTTTGGACTGATCTACAACCATACAAAGTCACAACAGTTAAGGTAATGTATGCTCATTTAAAATGGGCTGCATTCAAATATGTCATCCGAAACGGCACACTTTCATTGCGTGCCACAGCCTGCGGATGCCAGATATCTTGTTAACCCCCATTTGTGAAGATTTAGTAGAAAAATATGCATTACGGTCTAATACTGCTAGAAGTCCCCAAGGTGGTTTCTGGGGAAACAGACTGACCATCAGTCAGCCCACAGCAATCTCATTGAAAATTCCTTTCAGCATGCAAATGAATGGCACCTTAGTGCAAGCCTTCATACACCACACACCTATGGCAAAAGGTCTCGTAAATAATTAAACGTCTACCGCTGGGCCATGGTATATCAAAACTGAATTAGCAACAAGGACGCATGAGCGTGTGTAAAGATGCAGAGTCATTGAAAATCACCCCAAGGATATCACAACTGATATAACTTGAACTGGAGCCCGTAATAGAACAACAACACACCATTTCAAGTGTTTAAGTAAAGTAAACAGACACATGCCAGTATAAAAAGAGGCTTCATATCTAAGTCAACGGCATACAGCGTATAATCTGCCATCAAGCATCCAGCCGTCTGCCTAACAGCAAATAATAAGTAAAGACAAGATGGATGGATGACAATTTTTTATCAGACACCTCTAAGTAACTTGAAAAAACAAAATATTGTCCATGCTCTTTTTGAAATCTCTATAACTACCATTTGCAATCTACCATGAAATACATCTTCCGAATGTACAAATTAATGGGGAGCTTATTTAACAAGTACCTGCAGTGAAGTCTCTGGGAATAATTTAAGACTATCAGTTAAATTTTAAAAGTCATATCAAGAAAATCTGACTATTAAGTCCAATTTGGGCAGTTTGAGGGTGATAAGAAATTGCTTGACTCTTGACTGTGCTTTATTATATATGCTTATTTTTATAAATTCTATGATTCTGTCACACATATCGTATGGATTGACCACATGCTCGCAAGCTCACCAGTCATCAGTAAAGACCATAGAGTGTCTTTATAACCGAGCCTTGAAAGTCCTGGACAAGAAGAGAATAAGGTACCATCACTGTCAAATTTTAAGCAAACATAAGATTTTAAATTTTGCTAATTTAATCTCCCTGAATTTTGTTAAAATTCAGAGAGATTATTCCCTCTGCAAAGGAATAACTAGACAGCAAAGTGTTACCAGATATATCTCCCGAGCTACGTTAAGAGGCAATTGTAGTATGCCTTTCCATAGAACATAATTCGGCCAAACTGCCTTTTCAGTGAAAGGTGCAAAATTATGGAACTCTTTTCCAGACCACTTGAAATGCATCCCAACATGAGCCACCTTCAAAAAAAATACCAAACTGTGGCTTATTCAAGAACAATATTGCTCTCATACTTAGTTTTTTTACACTGTGCTCTCTCTGTATACTTTATTTCCTTTCTCATTTCATTCCATTTTATTTCACCTCTATCGTATTTTGAATAATGTTGTATTTGTGTATTTGTACTTTTAACCAAAAGCCCTACTAGGGACAAGTGTTGTGAATTAGCTTTAGCTAAAAACACTATGATACATACATCAGATGACTGTTAAGTATATCTATGTTTTATGTATCTGTCCCTATCTACATAAACTTTATAATAAAAAAAATGATACAAACAATTTGGAAAAAATAAAGATACATTTCCTCTTAGCAGGTCTCCCTCAGTGTTAGTAATAGGCATGAAACCAGCCATGTAGACTTTGTGTTTCAATCTTTATAGAAATCATACCGTCAGCGCTGTACTCTCAAACAAGTTGCGCAAATTGAGTCAGCACCATCATGATTTAAAAAAAATTATTTTGCCCAAAGTGAATATTCTTATGGGTAGGTGGGGATAAAGCTCAAACTTTGGGGGATGGGGGATAGAAACTGGTCCATTTTGGACACCAGTCCGATCTGCTAACCACTAGGCCACCTTGCCACTTTACTTTCAGTGATAACTGTTAGCTATCTAATATGGCTGCCTTTCCAAACTGTAGCAACACCTTGGCAGCTTTGGCCTCTGAAATCTCAATCAATGTAGAAAGGTGCATTTCCACCGGCCTGTAAAGATACTGATCTATATTACCAGAGTGAACGAGCACCTAGATCCGAACCAGAACAGCATTGGTTGTGCATCAGAATTACATCTCCACGTTGAATGTCCTGAGTCCGCTGGGAGTTGAAATTGGGCAACAACAAAAAAACCGAGTGAAAGCAAAAAAGAAGATAGCCAAATACAAGATGGCAAGATTTCTATGGTTGGACCAGATCCATAAGGTCGGGGAGGCCAAGATGATGGTTAAGTAAATAAAATGAATACAAACAGCATGCATGAACTAAGGAGTAACTATAAAGGCTGGCTGAGTGCTTTCTGCTTCCTCCACTGACAAACCCTATAATTGGCTGCACCTGATGTGGATATCAGTCCTTTGCACTAGAGGGCTACATTACCGCAGCACACTCATGGGATCTGTTGCACGACAGAGATCACTGTGGTGTGTTGTGCAAATTTCAGGCTGAAGGCAGGATTGTGGGCGTTAAAAAAAAACACATAATGTAACTCTTGTTATCTTCAATTCAATGTCCATTCTTTCCTCTCCACAGTTTGGGAAACAGATGTGTCCTACCAGGCCAATGGAGGTTTGATGTAGATTGCCAATGTAAGATGAGCATTATATATATATATATATATATATATATATATATATATATATATATATATATATATAAACACAGTTTTATGGAAAAGTTTAGGCACCCATGACTATTTCCATGACTTTCATTTATAAATAAACAACTCTTAAATGACCTGAAAACAAAGATTGTTCAACATTATGGTTTAGGGGAAGGTTACAAAAACCTATTGCAGAGATTTAAGCTGTCAGTGTCCACTGTGAGGAACATAGTGAGGAAATGGAAAACCACAGGCACAGTTCTTGTTAAAGCCAGAAGTGGCAGACAAAGTAAAATATCGTAGGCAAAGGTGAAGGATTGTGAGAATGGTCAAAAACAGCTCACAGACCACCTCCAAAGACCTACAACATCATCTTGCTGCAGATGGTGTCACTGTGCATTGTTCAACAATTTAGTGCACTTTGAACAAGGAGAAACTGTATGGAAGAGTGATGCAGAAGAAGTTTCTGCACACCCGCCACAAACAGAGTGCCATCCCAGTAGCCAGACTTGAGTATCATTGAAAATCTGTGGGGTGATTTGAAGTGTGCTGTCAACCATCAAGTTCTCTGCAACCATCAAACCTAACTGACCCAGAGAAGTTTTGCAAGGAGGAATGGTCCAAAATAGGGCTGGGCAATATGGCTGAAAACTGTATCACGATATAAGTGTTTCACATCGGTCGATATCGATAATTATTGATATGATTTATGACCTATTTAGAATAAGGAGCAGGAAAAATATATATTAAATTTAAACATTTTTATTTAAAACTTAACCTTTCACAGATTATAATCCCCTCAGTTATAAAGGCCTAAATTTCAACACAACCATGGAAAACACTCAAATAATTAAAATGTAAACATAAGTTTAAACACTTTCCTTGCTCACTTCGGCACTCATTTTTTACTTATCACTCCACACCGTTTCAGTTACTGAAGAACCCAACACGAGACAATATTTATGGCGCAACCAAACTTGATACTTTTACATGATTGGCTGTTAACGTGTCACTTGCTACATTGCTAGATTACCAGAATGTGAGTGCCTTTGTTCATGCAACCAAACTTGCTCTGCAACCTTTGGTTTCTTCCGACGAAGAAAGGGAAATTATCAAACGTTTTATCGAACACATATTTTATTGATATTGATTACGTGTCTAACGCAAGACATATCGTTATCATTTTATCACCCAGCCCTACTCCAAAATACCTTCATCCAGACTCCAGACAGTCATTACAGGCTATAGGAAGCATCTAAAAGCTGTTATTTCTGCTAAAGGAGGCTCAACTAATTTTATTTTACCTTTATGTAACCACGTGAGCATGTTGAGAACAGTTTCTCATTTGAAATGGCGACCTGGCCAAATATGGATGTGATATTGTGTTGGGGTGCCCAAATATATGCGCCTGTCTAATTTCGTTTTGATGCATATTGCACATTTTCTGTTCATCCAATAAACCTCATTTCACTACTGAAATATTACTGTGTCCTTCAGTTATTTGATAAAGTGCCTTGCGAAAGTATTTGGCCCCCTTGAACTTTTCGACCTTATGCCACATTTCAGGCTTCAAACATAAAGATATGAAACTGTAATTTTTTGTGAAGAATCAACAACAAGTGGGACACAATCATGAAGTTGAAAAAAATTTATTGGATATTACTATGGAGCTAAAAGAGTCTCAATAAAGATAAATGCACACACTACATTCACATATGCACACGCAGGATTCATACATGCAAATGCATGATTCATACATGCACACACATGATTTATAAATACACACACAGGATACACAAATGCGCACAAAATTCACAAATGCACACACAAAATTTAAAAAGCACAGAAGATTCAAAAATGCACACAAAATTCACAAATGCACACAAAATTCATAAATGCACACACAATTCATAAAGGCAAACAAAATTTACAAATGCACACAAGATTCAGAAATGCACAGGACACAATTCAGAAATGTATTTCTGATGCACACACAAATATATCTTGATTTACAAACTGCTTGCGGTCTGTGAACCTCACTGCATTTGTGTGTGAATTTTGAGACTCCCCTGACGTGGCTCGACACAAAAATTCGTTTTTTTAAACAGGGAATGATCTGCAACCAATCAGATATCTCCCTTGTTTTAGCCAATCACAAGAACGCCCCCTACGTGGGGGATGGTGTACTTATAAGACAATCACATGAACGCGTTCACACAGCGCCGGGAGCCGGGAGTGTTTAACTAAGATTAACAGTACTGATGAAAGAACTGTTTTCTCTGCCTCTGCCAAGCATTTTCTGCTCAAATTTCAGCAATGAAAGAAGATTACATTTGACTAGACATTTTAACATTTAAGTTGATTCACTCATGTAAAGACTGATAAAAACGTGTTGCTGCAACATAAAATTGCATTGGGAGACCAATGCTCCAGGAAGTGGTGTTGGAGAGCCAGTAGGGGGCACTCTTCCCTCTGGTCTAAATATCATTCCCTATGATCCAGGGCAGTTAAGGGGACATCTGCCCAGTGTAGAATGTAAACAACTTTAAAAAGGAAGGAACCATTGTGCCTATCAATGGTTCAGGCTGGGGTGAAATGGTATAGGGGTTGTTTTCTTGGCACACTTTGGGCACCTAATACCAACTGAGCATTGTTTAAATGCCACAGCCTGAGTATTGTTGCGGACCTTGTCCATCCGTTTATGACCACAGTAAACTCATCTGTTGATGGCTACTTCCAGCAGGATAACACAATAGAAAACTTGCATCACCTCAAACTGGTTTCTTGACCATGACAGTGAGTTCACTGTACTCAAATGGCCTCCAAAGTCACCAGATCTCAATACAATCCAGCAACTTTTGGATTGAGATCTGGAATGTTTCCAACAGGAATGTTTCCAGCACCTTGTTGAATCTATGCCTCAAAGAAGTAAGGTAGTTCTGAAGGCAAATGGGAGTCCAACTTGGTCATTTTTTAATAGGCAAGGTGTACCTAATGAAGTGTCTGGTGAGAGTACATGTATATCAACTGTGTTTTTTGTAGGCCAGTAGCCTACACACCATAGACAAACACTGAGCACCATAACACGTTACACTAAAGAGGTCCAGAGGGCTATTCTGTATAACAGTGCATCCGGAAAGTATTCACAGCGCTTCACTTTTTCCGCATTGTGTTATGTTACACCCTTATGTAATGCTCCTTTCATTTTTTAATACATTTGCTAAGATTTCAAACACACTTCTTTCAGATTGTCATTATGGGGTAATGTTTGTAGAATTTTGAAGGAAATAATGACTTTAATCTATTTCAGAATAAAAGTGTAACAGTAACATAACAAAATGTTGAAAAAGTAAATTGCTGTGAATACTTTCCAAATGCACTGTATAAACAGGATTGACTTAGCAATGATATGAGACCTGATTGTCAAACAAACAATAAACTCCCATTATAATGATTCCAGCATCAGCATAGGCTACTCTGTCTCAACTGATTGACAAGCGGCCAGTGATCTGCCTACTGAGGACACTTCCCAAATAAATACTATTAGCGCAAAAGCTTCACCAGCCACTTCATTAGGTACACCTGCTCAACTGCTCATTAAAACAATTAAATAATCATTTTCATAAGAATGGATGATTTTTATAAGAAAGGCATTGTACTCTATCAATATGTTTGATCACACACACAGACAATCATTATGGTAGATGGTATAATTATTAATTTACCAGAAGAACACCTTGTAATGGAATAGTACCAGAAATGCATCAAGCTACAATTAAATGTATTTGGGGTACCATCAAATGTATTAAATGTTAGGGGCCTGACATAATTTGTATATAAGGTCCTGGAACTGTGCCACTATTGTCTATAAAAGTCTCCCCTTATTATTAACATAAGGGGGTGACCAGCTGACAACATGGAATAAGTTATATTGGGAGGTTTGGGAAAAACCCTCCCAAGGGGTTGGCATAAAGTGAAGTCATGTGGGTATAAAACTGAGTGTAACCCGTGGATCTTTAGTCCGCTGGCCCGGGGGCAGACTCCACCTTATTGATCTGTCATTATGTTGATTTATCATTAAATCTATTTGGATTCAAAATATCTTTTACAGTTTCTCTGTTGGCAGGACAAGAGGAAACTGTTGGGCTTTTCGCCACTACAGTGGCAGCAATTGGCTCAAGTATGAAGTCTTTGATCAAGAGTCTGTATCAAGTCAAAAGTCTTTGAGTTAAAAGTCCAACTCAAGTCTGAAATGTTGGGTTGCTAGACTAGCTCCACTCTATGGAGGACCAAGTCTGCCAAAATAAGAAATAAATTAATTAATTAATATATGCATCAATAAAAATATTTATACATAAAAATATACATAAAAATAGAAAAATATAAAATTATATATTTATTAATCAATATTATTTTCCTATTTAATTATTTCTGTGATAATTTATTTCAGTTTTTATACATGTTTATATTAATATATTTACATATTCTTTTATTTCTGTATTTATTTATTTCTGTATATATTTATTTCTGTATTTCCAGATCCTTAAGCTAATGAGGAGGCTGTCAATCAAAGCATGTCACGGTGTCACCTTTTTCCCATTGGTTGATCGGTATCAGAGTGTAAAGATCGATTTTACATGCCTAGATTACTACGTTAGTAGGCTTCATACAGTCTCTTGCCAGAGATTTGAGTCTTGGCAACCCTAGTTGAAAATTCTAGCTTTGGTTATTATTTGATTATTAATTTTTTTGCGAGGAGGGTCTTGCTGAAAGTTTATTGCAGTAAGCAGCATCTAACGACACAGAAGTTGACCCTGCCGTGTAGGAATTTGGATGAAGTGTGATCATTGCCTTAATTTTTCAATATACAATTCCGTTAATGCCGGAGCAGTCGGACGCCCTTCTCATTGTAGCCTATCCATTTCATCACAGAATAGAACCGCCAGTGCAATGTTCCGTTGTCTTTAAAACACAAGCACACAAACACACCAAGTCAACCACACACACGCAGAAACTAAGTTCGCCCGAGCGAGAGAGCAGCTACGGTAGTTAACGGAGCACAACAGTTGACACAGAAGCCACAAAAAACGCAACTAATCGGCACAGTTAGTTGGATTTTCTGTTTGTGACATTGCATCTGGTTTTGGGGTTGGTGAAAGAATCATTTATGCTACAAACCAACCTCGTGTTGTACCCTTGGTTCCTCCCCAGCTGCGTTTTTTACGTTCACAATCTATTTCTATCACAGACCGTATATATGGTTTCTATCTCCAGCTCTTGGCTTGCTTGCTATGGCTGAACGATTAAGTCCCGCCCTCTCATTAGCTTAAGGATGTAGAAATATGGAAATAAATATATACGGAAATAAATAAATTCAGAAATAAAAGAATATGGGAATAAATTAATATAAAATAAATAAATATAAAAATAAATGATCACAGAAATAAATAAATAGGGAAATAATATTGATTAATAAATGTATAATTTTATATTTGTATATTTTTATGTATATTTTTATGTATAAATATTTTTATTGACGCATATATTCATTTATTTATTTATTTCTTATTTTGGCAGACTTGGTCCTCCATACCACTCCACTGTAAACTAGTGTACTCTCCACTCCACTGTAAACTAGTGTACTCTCCACTGCACTGTAAACTAGTGTACTCTCCACTCCACTGTAAACTAGTGTACTCTCCACTCC
>JACXGM010009217.1:10945-27959 GCA_016801145.1 Umbra pygmaea
CTCCACTGCACTGTAAACTAGTGTACTCTCCACTGCACTGTAAACTAGTGTACTCTCCACTCCACTGTAAACTAGTGTACTCTCCACTCCACTGTAAACTAGTATACTCTCCACTGCACACTAGTGTACTCTCCACTGCACACTAGTGTACTCTCCACTGCACTGTAAACTAGTGTACTCTCCACTGCACTGTAAACTAGTGTACTCTCCACTGCACTGTAAACTAGTGTACTCTCCACTCCACTGTAAACTAGTGTACTCTCCACTCCACTGTAAACTAGTGTACTCTCCACTCCACTGTAAACTAGTGTACTCCAGCTATCAACATTTTATGAGGAATCCAGAATAATTAAACAAATTAAACAGCTATTGTGGCTGTCAACAAATTTGTTAGCTAGCTAGCCGCAATGCCAAGTCTAATACTAGTAATTTTCTCATATTCTTGTATTCTAATCTTGACTCGTATTGTCCACAAGTCCTTATATCTAGTCCGTGTGAAGTCTGAAGTCGCAGGAGAACGAATCAGACTCAAGTCTGAAGTCAGTTTGTTTTTTACTTATGTGCAACTCGAGTCCCTATCTCTGAAAAATAATGCGCTTCACTTGATCAGATGGCCATCGCATCACTTATCCATACAATTGTTTTTTAAGAGCCATCTTCAAATGTTGGCAACCCTGAACTAGCTACTTTCCTTTTAGTCAAATTTTAATCTTAGTATCAACAGACACCTAGTAGACAAATGATTCAATGACATACTAAAGGGGCTAAATCTGTCCTCAAATCAATGTCAATGTTAAATGTAAACGCTTATAAACGACAATAAAAAAATATATATTTGACAGATCAATTACAAATCTACAAGTGCACTGTACGGGAATGGAATCGATATTGTGAAAACTGTTGGTGCTGATAAGGTGCCAAAAAAAATGAAGAACAAGATGTGTCTCATCCCGCAGTCACATAATAAGGAGCTGTACCTAATAACCAGGGGATTTGGGTTTGGTCCCAATGGTTTGACTACAGGAACAGTTATATACAATAGTTAGGGAAGGTTAGCAGGTCAGTATGTACTGCTCACTTTGTGTGGGGCCTCTGTGTGCGTTAGCATGCCTGCAGGTGATTTACAAAGCATTGATTAGATGCACACTGCCACTAGGCCAATAAAAACACAGTTTATGTTAGTGAGCACAGCGCTCATTGTCAAGTGGAACAGCAGCTTGTGTGAGGTTGTGTTGGACACCAGCGGAGTTCATGCATTACACGCCACAAATCATCTCTTCCAACAGCCAGGAACATGTGGCCAGCTTAACTATGTGGCTTTATACACCAGCAAAAAGTCAATAAAGTCCTCACATGCAGTTCTATGAAGATGGGGATGCTGTGATGGGGATGCTATGTATTCCAATTAAAGGCTACAGATTGCAAGTTCAGTTAAATGAAGACAACTTTACACAAAACAAAATGCTGAATCAAGCCTAGTTAGTAAATGAGAATATTATATGCAAATGTTCATCACAGATTATTTTCCTATTAAAAGTAGCTTTGTCATATAGTTTAAATTATGGTACATGAGTAAATACAGGTATTATCCGAGTTCTCTAACAGTCAGCAGGGATTCTGTGCTGGCCCTAATGTACACAATGCAATACTAAAGGTTCAGATTGTTTTTCTTGCTTCAAACACGGCCGATGCTACATGTTATAAATGCATCTCTGGGGAAACTATTTGTCTGGCAAAGAAATGCTGCCTTGTTGTTTATCTGTGTTTCAAATCAGGTTAATTATGTTGGCCATGACGTCTAGTAATACTAGGATCAAAAGCGTGAGCTGCAGAGTGGATCTTTGATCTCCATTGGTATTAGTGTTTCATGGAAAAAATAAAATAAAAATCAGACAGAAAACCATAATAAAACATCATTATGAACTCTCGATTGCGTCTGGTGAATATACTCTACATTTGATTTTCCATTACTAAATTGAACTTGGCATTATCACTACTGAAATAAGGTCAGTATGGTTAAACACCTGTTAGATTAACTACGTTACAGACTACTTCATTATCAATAATATATGCTACATCTTATATCGAATTCAACATTAACTGTTAACCTAAACATACTCCCTAACAAATGTAAATACTCAAATGATTGTCTAAAAAGACTAAATGGTTTTCAGACTTCTATGTTTTTGTTGGATCAACTTTCAAGCAATTCTAGAGAAACGATAGTACTACAGTAGTTGATAAATATAGAAAGTATCAGGTCAAGAAATGGGAAAATATTAAATAAGATGTTTTTATCCAACTCTGTTAACCAGCAGAGGGCAAGCTAACTCTGACCTGAACCGCTTCACTCTCAAAACAGTACAACATCTTCCCGCCTCATCTGTGTTTTCTGAAAACAAATGATTACAGTACCAGGTTTCTGCATAAAAGCCTCCAGATATCTATGCATAGCATAAGCCAAAATTACAGTACCTGCTGGGCAAAAAGGTGTTATGACTAGTCAACATTTAAATGCCTTTTCATTTGTGTGCATGTTGTATATAGATTATTATAGATTAGATATAGATGATTAGTTATAATGAGTTATGAAAACAAAGGTCATATGAACTAAGTGGTTTAAGTTCAGCTCCCATATCCACAGACATCCTTTCAAAATTCACTAATAAACGGCTGAGTTTATGGATGCTTCAATGATTCCAACACATTCCTAAAATGTCAAATAATGTACAACTAGTTCCAGAGTTTGGTTTAGTGGCCTGAGCTCCTAAATCCAGAACACACGTGTCACCTGAAGACATGCCTTACATACCTGTCTTCCTAGCCTCTGGCCTGTCAATAACATAATTGATATATCCCTTCCAAAAACTTTATTAAATAACAATTAAAAAAAACTAAGACTTCTCCCTAAATAAAATGTACATGGAAGCTGTCAGGCAAAAACTGAACCAAACATGATGCTTTGAGGATACCTTGTGAACTTAGGACCTGGATGACTCGAACAGAGGTGTGTCTTGGGGATGCGAGGACAGGTTTGAGAAACTAGCTTAAACCTGCGGACCAGCCATGCCAATGTATCAAAAAGAATTATAGAAGATTGTCAGGGCATATGAATGTAAGGCAGGAAAACATATTTAAGGGGACATTCAGTCAGTGTACCAGTATATAAATATTGTGTTATTTAATAGTACGTTTTTAGAAAACACTTAGTAATAAAAGTATATACTGTATAAGGGAATAGAAAATATCAAAGGGAAAATACTTGTTAGCGTTAGCGAAACATTTTGGATTCTCAAAATCATTCACAATGTAGTTATACATTCTCAATGAAAAAAAAGAAAGACATTGACTATGATATGCAGGGTGTGGTTTGTTTTGTATTGTGTGGCAGTGAGAGGTGGACTGGTTTTGTCCTGAAACAGTGACACGTCTGTTTTTTTGTCCTGAGACAGTGAGAGGTTGGCTGGTTTTATATCCTGAGACAACGAGACGTTGCATGTATCCATTCTCTCTCAGTCGCTGCTGTTTACTACCATGGCAGCATGGGTCCCACTGAGTCATCATTGACTAGTTTGGATACACCACCAGGCAGTCTATCATGACCTAAGCATATTGCATTGACAGCTATTCACTCCAAGGGCCAGCAAGGTCTCAGTTACTCATATCATTACACTCCCAGTAATGTCAATCACCCACAGAATACTAGCCCATATTGACTATTACGTTTATTAAATCTGTGTGTGAATGAATACAAGCATACAGTACGTGTGTAGGCTCTTTTTAATTAAATACATTGAAAGATGTAGAGCTTAACAGGTCCTAAAACAACTGCACGGCCAGCTGCTCAATTTGTGCGTGCTTGTCAAAACATAATCGCAACAATATAATGGTCCATTTTCTTCAGAGACCACATGGCACAGATTGCTTCAACAAGCCTCAGCGCACAAAACAAATATGGCAGTAGCCACCGGTGACGAAGTGTATGAGGCAATGTTAAACTGAATTGCTGATACAGCACATTTAGCAGTCTACTCTGCAGTAAGATATAATATATATACATGAAATTTAAACAAATCAGTGCAAACTAATACCAAGTGCTGTACTGTTTGTGTCTAGGCATCCAGTTACATGGATGTCGATCAACAAGTCAAGGTATTTCATCAACAGGATTAATGTATTTTTTTAGTTGCAAGTCACTCTCTGAATATTACGATCAAGCCTCTATAAGCACAAAGTTCTGTGTGGGCTATGATCCTCTCTCTTAAAGACATTTCTGACTCTCTAAACCCTCAAAACACAAGTAAATTTTGTATTATACGTATATAGGTAAGATTCTAATTTAGCAGATCAACATCAAATTTAAAGCAACTAGGATATTTGGACCATTAACTCCATTTAGCCAATGACCTGGCCCTGACTGACCCCGTCGTGCTCAGAAAAGACGGGGCTAATGTGAATGCGAGGACTGCTAATGCAACAATTAGGAGAGGAATGATGATGGAGACGAGTACCCTACTGCCACCCTGCCTCGCATGTCTGCACTCGCAAGAAAAAAATCAATATTAATTTCCATAGACCCTGTTGTGGTTCTTGGGAGAGATATCTACAGGCCTGCAGTATAATGAGAAAAGGATAGATTATCTGGATATGTTCTGCTGGTGTTCTGTCTGCTTGTTGGCCAACAAACTGTCTGTAGTTAAGAGGAACACACTGAAGCCTTACTACGTCTTCAGCTTCACCTCTGTACTCCTCAGAAAGTTGTTGATCATTAATAACCCCTTGTTGTAATGGATTCCATAGCAGTGCATCTGTACATTCCTAATGTAAATTCGATAACTGCTGAAACAAATGGCCTTTCATGAAGAAATATATAATGAGAGTATTGAGAGAGAATTATGTTTTTTACATGTATAAAAACAATGACAATAGGCTCGAGGCCCTTTCAAATGATGTGATTTATGAAAGATCAATATCTGGCTTTCAGAAGCTGAAGATCAATCTATTTTCAACAACAATGGTTTATACATATTCATTGCAGATGGCTATTCATTTATTTTGTCTGTCCAACTGTAAAGTACAACATTACATTTTTACTATCATTTCATAATTGCAATGTATTTATAGAGAATAAATATGCTCCTCTGAGCTTTGAACTCTTTAACGATGGGATGATTAGTCAGCTACTTTTTGGGAGTTTTTTTTTACACAGGACTGGAGGATGTTTGATGCAAAAAGATAATGCTTAAAGCCCACTATATCAGAATAATTAAACAGTTGTATTCGAATCTGGGTGCCCAAAGTGTTGGATATTATTATTTTATTAAAAAGACAAATTATGTGTGAAAGTGTATAAACCAGTGAAATCTAAATAGATATTCGATGTAGACCTTAAGCCGTTAGCTGCTGAGGTTTCATTATGGAGTGAAATCAACAGGATGGAGAATGCAAGAAGATATTCACAGGGCATGGCAGCAATAGGCATTCATCATATTACAGCAGCTCGCCTCACTGACTACATGCTTGTACATATTGCGATGGGAACCTCTAGTGGTTGCTGGTATTCTCAGTTAAGTAGAACAAGCACCAATAGGAAACACAAACATCTAATCGTTTACAAGGAGAAACTGAAGGACAGGTAAATATGATGGGGTGTATTGATATCCCCTATTTAATCATCTAGTTATGCAGCAAGTGGAAATGTGACTGACAGTGGGGTTGTTGTCATGCTGATCAACACAAAAGGTCACGTCAACCCAGCTTAAGCGGTAAAAACCCACGTCATGGGAGTGAATGGACTTGGCCAGGGAAACCTTTTTTCAAAGACCCCCCCCCCCCATTAATTCTTTGAACATGCAAAGAAAATCATAAAAAGAGGCCTTTGTTTGCAGTTCAATATTTGACCTTTGCACTATTATTTTGAAGGTTCCCATTATATTAGAACTGTGACATCATCCATCTGATTTAATCTCTTCCACCTTGAAAAGTGCCTTCTATCATGGATGGTGTTTGAAAAAGATGCGGTCATCATTATGTCTTTTAGCAGACATTATCGAAGTTGAGCAACTGGAGAAATAGGCATTGCTTAGTTTCACACACAACTCCCATTACTCTGTGTGGTTCAGTTTTAAGTGATGGAAGAAGTTGCTCGTGCTGCTGCTTTCATAGCAATTACCTTCTGACAAACTTTGCAGAGGACATAAGATTGCTGAAAATATTACCTCTTAAACCCGAAACACATCCATATGACTTAAACATTGCTGCTATTTGTGGGGATGGTTTCATCCTCACAAGATTGCTTGATTGTTGTGTGTGTAGTTCTCCCAGACAATTTCCCACGAATCACCTGTCTTGTTTTCTGTTCACAATTATCAGCAGTCAGCAATCCATTAATTACTTGTGTACTTAGTTCCTGTGTTTGCCCATCTTCTTGTTGGTTGTGGTTGCATGTACGGTGAGTCTTTGAGCAGTATCTTTAAAAGTCTGCCTTAGCAGACTTTGTTGTTTTGTTAATCCTGTAATGATGTCCTGCAGGCTTGTATGCTTCACTCTCCTGTTTAGCACCACGTTACGAGTGCTATCAATTTTTGTCCTGAGAAGGTTTAAATGTATGTACACTGCTCATCCGTATCATACTACATGGTAGTGTGTGACTGTAACTGTGTCATCACCCGTGCTGTTATATAGCTGATGACGGCTTAGGTGTTTCTTTCTTTATACGCGGTCTAAAATAATGTAAGTACCGTGAATTGCCGTTATTGTCTCAGGAGTTCTCTCCACCACACTCCACTGTTACAGATGAACTGACCACAATCGGAGAGGCAGCGAGCTCCAGGATGAAAAATAAACATCAGCCCAGTAAGAAGCATTTACAAGCAACGGGACTAACAGGACCGGTCAGTAAACCCCCTTCTTCTCCCTGAAAAATACATTGGGGATTGTAGCCAATCCTGTATTTTTCTTTAGCAGTGTGAACTGTAACTATCTCAACTAGGTTTTTTTACATCATGTGGTTCCAGTCTGACCGGGGGTTAAAACTTGCAACAGCAATGGAGAGGAGGCGGAACCCGGGGATGGAAGACTATGCCAAATTTAGTAACCTTCTCCGGGTTCCTTTCGATCAACCCCCCAAAGAGAAGTTAATGCTGTACACAGTGAGGGAGGATGTACAGTCTGCTCCAGGACTGGCCAGGTGAAGCAGTGGCATACCCCCTGGAGGACCAAGAGATGCACTCCTATGATGAGGAGATCGACTGGGAGGAGGACAGCGACTGAGATACACCAGAGGGGGACGTCTACAGATACCAAGTCTATGATTCTAAGGTCCCTGGGTGACATTGCTGGCCAACACAGCAGGAGCTGGAGGATCAAAGAAGGTGCTATTCCCTTAGTTTCTCCAAGGGATTTTTTTGGGTTAGCACTAGGGGTTGTGGATGCCCCGTAACACATACCTGGGCCTCCAGTCTCCTGACTACGGCGTGTCCTCCTGCCCGAAGTCCCTCGATGACAGAGCCTGCTGCCACGCGACTTCAGCGAAAAGACCCCACAGCACCGGTGAGCCCTGCTGTGCTGATAATGGCTCCTCATCCAGCTGTTCAGACACCGGCAGCTACAGAAGATGCTTCACCCCTTGCTGCCGTATCTTCCGAGCAGTCATGGAAAAGGTTCCACCCCATGCTGCTGTGTGCTCCCAAACAGTCATGGATGAGGCTCCATACCATGCTACTGTTGTCTCCCCAACAGTCATACAATAGGCTCTGTCCCCTGCTGCAGTGTTCCCCAACAGTCATGGAAGAGGCTCCACCCCCTGCTTCTGTAGTTTCCCCAGCAGCCATGGAAGAGGCTCTACCCCCTGCTGCTGTGTGTTCCCTGGCAGCCATGGAAGAGTTAACTCCGTCGCCTTGCTGCCGAGTCGACTGCTGATGAGCCGCCGATAGTTGCAGAACGCACTCCGCCCCCTCGGACTGAACTTGGTCAAATATCTGTAATATGGGGTAAGCCATCCCAGCATACTAATGACTCTGTGTGATTGATGCAGGATGTGTGGCTCTGCCCCCAAGTACTCCTATGGTGCTTGTGGTTTTGGCCCTTTCACCAGAGTCTGCAGATCCGCCTCCACCACAAGTGACTACAGCTCTGCCTCCATGGCGAGAGACCACAGCCCCCTCAGCTGCTGCCCGCCGCATTGCCTCCACAGCTGGTGGCTATAGCTCCACCCCATCACTGGTACCTACAGCTCCGCCCACATCTCCTGTACCTGCAGCTCCGCCCCCCTCACGAAAGTTGCAGATCCACCGTTATAGTGGATTTTATTTATTATTGACGATATACACTAATTTCAACTGTAATGACTACTACACACTCCAAAAAAGTTGGGACAGTCAACTGTTTACCACGGTAACATCACCCTTTCTTTTAATAACACCTATTAAGCATTTGGGCACTGAAGACACCAGTTTGTTCAGTTTAGCAAGCAGAATTCTTCCCCATTCATCCATTATGCATGTCCAAAGCTGCACAACTGTACAAGACAGCAAGCAGGCCTCTGCGTAGCATTGTCATGCTGGATAATGCAGGGATGTCCCTGGAAAAGACAATGTCTGAATAGAAGCATATGTTGCTATATATATATATATATATATATATATATATATATATATCTTTATGCATTAATGGTGTCCTCACAGATGTTCAAGTTACCCTACCCATGCCATGGGTACTGTCACACCCCATACCATGACAGAGGCTGGCTTGGTGACCTGACGCTGATAACAACATGTTGTTTTCCTCTTTGGCCTGTAAAATACGATGGCTGTTTTGTCCAAATACTATTTAAAAGGTTGACTTGTCGGACCACAAAAACTGATTCCACTGTGCTACAGTCCATCTCAGATGAGACTGAGGCTAGAGACGTTGGAGGCGTTTCTGGACTGTCTTGATGTATGGCTTCTGCTTTGCATAATAAAGCCTTAACTTGCATCTGTGGATGCAACAGCGAATGGTGTTGAATGACAAATGTTTACTGAAGTATTCTCGAGGCCATGTCAGGATATCCATTACAGACTCATGATGGTTAAGACAGTGACGTCTGAGGGATCGGGCATTCAGATCACGGCCTTGCCCTTTACACACCAAGATTTTACTGGATTCCTTGACTATTAATTACATTGTGCACTGTAGAAAGTGAAATACCCCAAATCATAGCAATTTGTCTTTGATGAATGTTGTTCTCAAAGTGTTGGATTATTCGCTGACATCTGTGGGCAGATCAGCCTCAACCCATCCTTGCTCTTGAAGGACTAGCCCTTTGAGGAGGCTCCTAATATATTGTACTGTTTACACAATTGCCTCACCTGTTCCACATCACCTTATTTCAACTTGTCACAACGCTATTAGCCCTAAATTGCCTTTTTTGGAATGTGTTGCATGCATCAATTTCAAAATAAATGTTTACCTTCAAAAAACAGTCCAGTTAATTAGGTAAAATATAAAATACCTTGTCTTTATAATATTTTGGTTTAAATACAAGTCCAAGTACAGTTACAAATCACAATTTTTGGAATTGGGGTTGTAAACTAGCTAGGATACCTGACTTATCTAATCTAGCTAATGTAGAATATGTGCCATGTTATTTAAACTACTGTAGCTAGGGTACCTGCCTTTTAATGTAAATTAGCTACAATACCTCCCATATTGTATTAATATATATTTACATATCACATAAACTAGCTGGGGCTACTGTAGAGTATATCATCCTAATCAAGATAATGATCTACCCTCAAAGCTTTTAATTAGTGATACATGTGCAATATTATCAATGAAATATACATCTACATCTACATGTGGTTCATGACATCTTGCTGTGGGGGTCATCATCCTGAGAACATAGCCTAGTGGTGACACCCTGGGTCAGGAACCACAAGGTCACCTCTTTAGTCATCAGGGTGAAATATGTAGATGTGCAATTGTGTTGGGCACTTAAGTCTAATTGCTGCTGTAACTTGGTCTGGATAAGAGCATCTGCTAGATGACTGAAATGCCATGTAAGATTGTGTAAAGGTGTATAAAGAGGATTAGTTAACAGTTATTACCCTCCACTGTAAACATGTGCAAGGAAATTGTAGCACACATTCAACTGTAACCCTAGCACCTGTTATGGTATCTTTTAGTCACTCATTCCACTCCACACTCTTCCTATTTACCCCCATTGTCAACTATCCTTGTCCCTTGTAACTTAACGCTAAATAATGTGAGTCTCCAGCTCACCACAGCAGTGGGTATAAACAACTCTCAATAAATGATTACAGTCCTGCAGAAAAATCAAGCTGCGATAAAAAAGAAAGTTGGAGCTTCAGTAATGAGTAGAAGAATGTAGAAAGAACAGCAAGATTTTTTTTGCTTCAGGTTCACTGTTTTATATTCATTAATAATGAGCTGCTTGAAGTTTCTCTTTGTCCATTGTTTTATTTAGTATTTATTGTTGGTATACTGTAGGTACAGCATTGTATGTGGCTCACACTCTTTCAGATAAACTGCTTTGCAAGGCAGAATGGTCGATCAAGACTTGTTTTATGTTTTCCATGTTTGTTAGCTTGATAACCAGCAACATTGTCTAAACATTTATGGGATTCATTAACCATCAATGGGGCAGAACGTTCGAAAACATTAAGGTACAAATATAGTAATGATCATTAAGCTTTACAAAGAAGATAAAGTTAACCATAACTGGGATTGATTCAAAGGGTTGTATCCTTTACTTTATAAACTTTGAGGCATTACACATGGATGCATTAAAATTAATAACGCTACGGAAAAATGCAGAAAACAATTCGAGCCTGACTATGGCTTATCAGATTTTGACTGGACCTCCAGCATAAGACAGCGCAAATTGGATTATCTACCTTGCCACGCCGCTCTCCAGCGACCTCCTGTGTGCAGATTGATGCCGGCAACACAAATCCTGATTTCTCTTTTCAAAACAATAGTGCTTGTAATTTATTACATTAATCACTGTTAATTAATTGCATAGATAGGTAGTGGGTCCATGTTCATGTGTCTAAAATTTGTCTACTTTTGATTAAAACAGACTAGTGAATGTTTTTCAAATGTAATCGTGATTTCACAAGAGACAATGACAATATATTCAATCAAATTCTGTGTACAATGTATTTTTTACTGTGTTTAATGACAAGTTGTTATTGAAAACATGTTAAATGTTTTTTTTTGCAAACAAATACTAATATTGTTTCTTTACACACAATACACTTGCATTTAGTTGCAATTCACTAGCTATGCAATGGATTCACAATGATTATTGCAATTAATTAAAACAAGCACTATTATTCTGAAAAGATAAATCAGAGTTTGTGTTGCTGGCATAATATAGTGTTGCCGGCAGAATAGTGTTGCCAGGCAAAAGGCGTTTACCCCCAGCTTGAACCGGCCCTGGTGAGCGCCCTTCACCATCCCACATCTGCCGACATGCCGTGTAAGTGTCCATACTAAATAAACATACTTAACAGGCTTAAATTCCAGTAGTCCATAACAAACCTGTCATTGATTTTTAAATATTTCAAGTTGTGACAGAGTTGGTGTAGTGATCTAAGCTCTCACACATTCTCCCTGGCATGGGGTTTTGAACACAGTCTTGGTGGACGGTCTGTGCCCTTCCTCTCTGTCTCCTTAGCTTCTGCTTCCTACTGTGCTGTCAATAATAAAAACATCAAAACATCTCAAGCAAAAAAAAATTGAATATCTTCAATCACTCATAATCACAGGAGAAATCCAATGACTTATGAATTAGGTTGTTGTTATATGATATTCATTTTAAAAAGTTACAGCAAGAGTTATTTTTCATTAGACAAACTCAACAATAAATACAGACAGAAAGATACATGAGAACACATGGGTGCCTTTTTCAGCAGGCATGCTTTAAGTTTTGCACCTAAGTCTCAGACAACATGAATGAGGACAGACAAGATTACTACTGTAGTATACGCTGCACAAAGGACTGTTTTTCCATAAGCTAGTAATTTGTAGGGAATGTCAGACATACAGTAAGCTTTATAGCGTAAGCCTTCTGCATGTAAAATATGCATTTGTGACACTGTTTTACCCAATGTAGCACTGCTAAATAAGTAGGCCTAGGTTGTCAAATGTATAGAGAGCTAATAAAGCACAGATCCCATTTGGATTAAAGGTGCATGTTGAGACAAGGCTTAAGGGGACTGCACATGTCTAATCAGAAGGGGAGAAATAGATACCCCCCCACCAAAACAAGTTGCTGGTTGATAGCCTACTGAACAACGCCTATCCATTATCACATATTTAACGTAAACGAACAGTTAAAATCCAAGATTTCTAATACAGTTAATTATAAGTTGTACTGTGTTGAAATCTGTAAACACTGGACTTCTCATAAAACTTGTGAATAATAAGTAAATAATAAAAAACATACAAACCTTTTCTGCTCTAGAACACCTCCGGTATGTCTGTGTGACCCCTGCTGTTTGGTTCATGGTTGACAAGTTTATCTCCTGCGAAATAAAAATAAAAGCTTTTTGTATTGGTACATTCATGTAAGTTAAAGGCAATGCTTATCAATTTAATGGTAAAATTTGCTTGTTCAAATTGAAGAAACAGCATTTTTTTTTTTTTTTTTTAAACAGTGGGCTCCAAAATGACTGGCACCCCTCACTTGTAATGTACAAACAATACTGTAATACATATAAACAATATAATTACAGAAAAACTCAAAATGTAAACCTATGAAAAATACTGTACTTTAGTAATGTGTCAATGGAACCACCCAAAATCATTCATTGATTAAATAAAAAATAAATTTCCTCCAAGTCAAGTTCTCACAATCAATTAAATCTTAAAATCCTTAAAGCAGGGGTCACCAACAATGGCCCTGGAAAGCTACCATCACTCCATTCACTCCAACTGCACATAATGTAGCCTCATTCAGCTTATCAACCAGCTAATTATTAGAATCAGGTGTGCTAGATTAGGGTTGGAGTGAAAGCAATCAGGATGGTTGCTCTCCAGGGGCCTCATTTATAAACGTGGCGTATGCACAAAAGAAGGTGTACGCCGCTCTCTACGCAATAATTGGGATTTATAAAAAGCAAACTTGACGGTAAAATATCCGGTCTTTCACGGAAACTCTGACCCATGCGTACGCACAAAAACGGGTAATATGAGAAATGGCGACACCGCCGGCAGATGTGTGAAACACGTGAAGCTGTCTGGAACAGCAGACCGTTGTGTAGCTAAACGAAATCGAAATAATGCCTCTCTTTAATATTATGAACATTTCACAAAGCCATTCTTACCATCAACTGCTACAATGTTCTTACTATCAACTTAAATGCAAACGAAGACATATTTGCAAAAAGAACACTCAAACATGTTCTGTAATTATATTGGCATGTTATGTAATTCATCCTCATAAATAATACAAAATAATATTTAAAACGTATCCTTGTCGATGCGTCCGTCTGGCGGAGCAGACATACATTAGATTAGATAGATATCTTCATTTTCCACTGGGGAAAGTTGTGTTCATAAATGTCATCAGTTACGGAATCATGGTGTTCATGTATATGCCGTTAGTCTGTTTCATTTCCATCCATCAATTGTTCCATCCTGACGGATGTCTGAACTATTTTGAAAGCTGGAATTAATTCCATTTGCGCATAATCCAATTTACAATTACATGAATTCCGACATCTGTAGCTAATCAGATACAATCACCTGCATGGTCATAAAAAGCCATTATGCCAACCCAATGCGTAATGACGCACAATGGCTGATCTTGCGCTGTTAGAAGATGTGGCAAATGGAAGGATTTGGAGGGAACGTATTTTCAGACAGCAAGGAGACTTGTTGGCAAACAAGCACGAGTGGCTTATGAGCCGGTCCCGATTTCCTCGGGGCGTCCTGTTGGACCTCTGTGCTCTATTGGGCCCAGCGTTACAGAGGAGCACTCAGAGAAACCACGCCGTGCCAGTCCCACTTCAAGTCCTTACAACACTTGTATTTCTGGCGACTGGCACTTTCCAGAGGGAATTGGTTGACAGGTATGCCAGACATGTTAATAGGTGTAATTGGTGTGTCGCAAGTTTACATAAAGTTTCCTTACACCGTGGGTGAACAGGCAAAAAAGCGCGCAATTTCAGCTATGTCCGGTTTCTTAAATGTAATCAGTGCTATTGACTGCACTTATGTTGCCATAATAAGGGCACCAAATGAGAATGAAAATGCTTTCATTAATCGAAAGCATTTTCATTCGATCAATGTCCTAATAATTTGTGATGCGGACATGTTGCTGTAATGTAACCAATTTTCCCCCACCCGTGGCAGACACACTTTCGCGATGAAGCGCTAGACGTTTTGACATCGACTGACATCTGACCACTTTTTATTTGGGCCACGGTCCGACTTTCTTACAGGGTCTGCAACCTTTTTCCACTCCAACGCCTTTTCGTCATTGGTAATAGGCACACTTTGCCCTTCAAACAACATTTTCCTAATCTTTTCCACCTCGCCAACAATATTTTCTACTTCCCATTGAGTGAAGTTTCCTTTCTTGGTTTTCCTCTCTCTGCTTGCCATGATTTCTCAATCAATTAATATTAATTTCTAGGCGTTTCACTGACTATTTATGGGCAATTATAGGCGTGACATGCAGCCGCAAAAGCTGTGCCACATTTAGAGTTGATTGTGATTTAAAAAGGGAAAACGGCGTAGGACGTGCGTGCGCACGGTTTTATAAATCTGAATATTTCTTTGCGTACGGACGTCCTATATTTCGTCCGTACGCCACTTCTGACGCAAACCCACCGCAAAGTTTTATAAATGAGGCCCCAGGACCAGTGTTGGTGACCCCTGTCTTAAAGATTATTGTAAGTAACATCTACCAAAATTAAACCAGGAACACCACTTTAAATAGATATTTAATGGAATATTTAACTTGTCAATTTTTCTAAAGGAAGCTATTCAAATCTGGTTACAATTTCAATTTCATCCCCCGGAGGAGATTGAGCAAATATTACAACAAATGATATGGATAATTTCTAACAATTTAATTGAAACTGAACCAATCTTCATGGATAAAATGTACAAGAAAGGAATACTATTAGTTAATGATATCATCAATCAAGATGGAAAACTTGTAACTTATAAAGAAATTAAAGAAACATACAAAGTAAGTTGCTCACAACAGGAGTATAATCAGATAGTCTCAGACTTACCAGACAAGTAGAGACAAAAACTAAAAACACTTTGATAGCAAGGAATATCCTGGCTGCCCATCAATTAAAAACCTTGTCTGGTTAAACCATATTAATATAAACCGCAAAATGTATCTTTTCCACTTAACTACAAAAAATCTGACTGCTCTACCATATAGAATTCAAAACACATGGGAAGATCTTTTGGCCGTTCCAATTCCGTGGCACCAAGTGTATGGATGTGTATATAAAACAACATTTGATGTTTCTATAAGATCTTTTAAGTTTAAATTATTGTACAGAATTGGCTACTAAAAAAATGCTTAATATATGGGGACTTGAACAGTCATCACTGTGCAGACTGCAATAAGGAGACAGAAACATTAGATCACCTATTTTCGTATTGTCCTATAGTTTCAGTATTTTGGATTCAGGTAAAAAAATGGTTGCAATGCCATTGAATCACACTACAAATTAGTCTGCAGGGATTCCTAATGGATGACCTGAGAGGCAATGCTCAATCCATGGAAGATATGATTATTCACCTGGGTAAAGTCTTTATTTTCAGAACCACCTCGCAGGAAACCTTAAGGCTTGACAAGTTCAAGTGCCTAATAAAGAATCATAGTACTATCGAAAAACATATCGCTGCTGATAAAAAAAGAAATGCTGGTTTACTGGGAAAGATGGTTGCACTTTTGGAATCTCAAAGGATGGAATTAAGTAGATCAATCAAGCTAATAGCTGGCTGAGTATTATACGGTATAGTATGTGTGTGAATGTTTGTGTCTTTTCATCTGCAGTATGCCTGTGTGTGTATGTGTGTGTATAGATTGTTTTAAAAAAAGGAAAAATATTTGATCAAATATAGAATATAGGAAGAGAGTCGCTGTGTTTCAGAATGGACCTGTATGACAGTTAAAACAGTTTTAGTATGTAAGTATGAAAGAAAAGGGATCATGCACGTGTCGCGGGCCAATGTGTTCTCAGGTCTGGAGACCATTTTGGATTGTGACTTGTGATGAACTATGGCTATGTGAAGTATGGGTGGTGCTCACTTTCTTTAGCCTATAAAAAGAGCCTTGTGCTGCAGGCTGCTTGAAAAATGGTCTAGTGACAAACATGATGTGTGGCCAGTGAAGAAGGCTGGTTAGCCAAAGAGGGTAAGATCCCAACTTTGACATCGGTACAACCAAGACAGGCACAGTCGTGCATCTGGCCACAATAACTGAAGTACATTTGTATGTACCCATACACAAGATAAGTGCTGAAAATTACACAATAGCACAGAGCAAACCGAGAAGGTGCAGTGCTTTCCAGATGGATAAATGCACTTGATTTCCAATTACATATGTTGTTGTTGCTGCACCACTCATTCTCCTGGCATGGTTTCTGGAGGCCGGAATACTATCTCCTGCCTGACACAAGGCATTGATTTGGGCACTAGTGGATTGTGTTGGTGCATCTGGTTATTTCGTGAGCTAGAGTAATTGGGTGTAAGGAAAGCATACACAGGTCCTTCTCAAGAAATTAGCATATTGTGATAAAGTTCATTATTTTCCATAATGTAATGATAAAAATTTAACTTTCATATATTTTAGATTCATTGCACACCAACTGAAATATTTCAGGTCATTTATTGTTTTAATACTGATGATTTTGGCATACAGCTCATGAAAACCCAAAATTCTCAAAGAATTAGCATATCATGAAAAGGGTCTCTAAACGAGCTATTAACCTAATCATCTGAATCAACTAATTAACTCTAAACACCTGCAAAA
>JACXGM010009218.1:0-10073 GCA_016801145.1 Umbra pygmaea
CATCACAGTGCAGCCGCGACATCACAGTGCAGCCGCGACATCACAGTGCAGCCGCGACATCACAGTGCAGCCGCGTCATCACAGTGCAGCCGCGTCATCACAGTGCAGCCGCGTCATCACAGTGCCATCACAGTGCAGCCATCATAGTTCAGTCGATTTATTGCAGTCCAAGGTGTAAAAAGTTAAATTTTATGATTGGTGCAGGATTAATCCTCAGCCATCGGCATTGAGACTTAAAGGAAAATTCCTGCGCAAAATTAACCTAGGGGTTAATAACACATGGGTACTGAATCAACCGTTCTCTGGGATATGTTTTCATGCTAATCGAATGTGCCCGGTTTTAGTGTGAACTTATAATTGAATTAAGTAAAAAGAAATTGCTATTTTATACCACTAACAAGACTCAATCGCACCACACTTCCACGGTAGCATAATGAGGGTCCCTACATGCAAACCGAAGCATTGAGAACTTTGTAAGTGTACAGACAGTTTATTAAAAAGATAGTTTACAAGAAAGTACTTTTCCCGTATACGGGCAGACGCCATGTTGGGAAAACACCCTCGACCAGTCGAACCACGAACGCCGTGCTATGTGAGTGGAACTGTGATCAAATTGTGTTTGATTTTAGTTTGCATCGTCAGCTGTAAATGTTGCTCATTGATCTGCATGAATGACCGAAATACCATGGAAGATTCCAAGTCAGAGATCAGCTCAGGTAGCACGGCGTTCATGGTTCAATTAACTTATCAGTTCGCACTAAAACTGGCAAGAGGGCATACATGGGCAGAGAGAGGGGGTAGAGTCAACATGTACACTGGTCAGAAAATAGATCTGAAAGTAAAATACTATAAAGGTGGTGAGGGGGACGGTGGACTCGTGTTTCAGGGATTTATGTAATTCAATCTAGTCATTAGCAGCGGAGAATAGGAAAGAGAGCTGGCATGGTTCCTGTGCCTGGCACACGTTATTCCACCATTTGTTCTTTTCCTCTTTTGTAAGACTTAGTCTAGTCCTACTTTGTCCAAGAGTGATTCTTCATAAAATAAAGACAATATATGTTGGGTTTTGTAAATAAAATAGGCCTTTTGGGAAAGCCTTATTGAAAGAATGAATCATAGTTGGCATATTAGTAACAAGGCCTACATACACTATAATCAGTATAAAGCAATGGTTGGTGTGAAACAAAGCTGTCCCTCTTTCTTTAATAAGGACATTTTATGGATTAAACAAAACCAAAACAAGCCAGAAGTTGCAGGTTGTACTGTTTCCAACTTTTTTTTTCCTTGACCCATGAGTCTCCACATAAGCTGATAGGGGCAGCATTCGTGGACTATGCCAGGCTACTACGCACATTAGGCCTGCGGGAGGGAGCCGCATTGTGGGCCTCGCGGGCGGGGGACACTGGAGAGCAACTGCTGGAAGAGCTCTTCCAGGGGGAGGAGGTGGTACCTGTGGAACTGCTGGAGGAGGAAGAGGCGAAGGAGGGGCTGGAGAACGTGGAGTGACCTTTTTTGTGTTAAGGAAAGGGCTTACCCTCCACACAGATCTTAGCTCGCCCTATTCTCCCCATAATCATTACAGGTTAAACTTCCAAACTGGTCTCGAGTCAGCTTACCCTCACCTCAACCACTACAGGTTAAACTTCAGAATTTGTCTGGGACAATTGTTCTGCAGGCATTTTTGAACCAGAGGAATATCTGTCATAGGTGTGAGTGTTTCGTTTCATCAAATAATCAATGTGTGTATCTACATTGGATTCCTCCTGGTGGCGGCCAGCTGAACAAAACCACATACTTACACACATGCTCACACAGCAAATGCATACACATTGTATATGTCAATTTAAGGTTATGAAGAGATTCTGAATCATTGTCTGTTCTTGGTTGATGTTATGTTTTGAATGGTCTATCCATAGCTTTATTCTGTATGTTTCTTGAAAATATGAAATTTCTTTAGAAGACTGTCTCATTATGGTGACTCTGAAAGCTCTTTGAATCTTTTGAAAGTGGCAGAGCCATTCTGTCATTGAATATTCGGTTATTATTTTTTAAAGCTGGCTTGTGAATGCCAGCTCACTGATATGTGACTACATTACATTCCAAATTATTGTTTTAATTTTTGCACTTTTAATTCATCCAAATGCAAATGACATCAAGGTCCAGTCCAGTAGCTTAGCCGTGAAGGAAATATTAATTATGTGCTATAGAACAGATAGATATTTACTGTACACTTATTATAATCTAACTTCAGTTTGCTAATCACTAGTCTAAAAAAGATGGCATGGCCAATCAGCTGTCAACTCACATAAATGTTCCTAATAACAGTTTACGCTAAATCTCCAAGAAAAATGTTGAGATAGAAAACAATATTTTTTCTAAATAGTAATATAACACAATTTGTGATGAAATTACAAAAATTTAGCAAATTGTTCTAGTGGATGCAGGTACTTCATTTAGCCCACTGGATTGCACTCTACAGGCAGCCACAAACTATTACAGTTTGTATCAATTGGATAACCACACCCATATACCAAAAATTGTATAGCTATTAAACCACTAAAAACTACAAATCTTATGTCCGCTCTACGATATGGGGTGTTGAGAGCGAAACGTGAGTCTTCTTTTTACTTGCCTTTGTTGTCCTATGTCCTAACATAAAAATTAAGAAATAGGATGTACCAATGTGAAGTTAATACGTGGAGAGTATTTTTGTGTAGTAGCCATAGTCTCACCTTTGTTGTTCATAGAAATATTGTAACTAAACCCATGGGAGCTGTGTCATTGTGTTGCAGAGAAACACTTCAGTACTTTTCTTCTCATCTGTGATGTCGTTGATCACCCTAGGCAGTGTCACTATGGTAACCCCAGCCTATTTTTAGGGACTACACAGGTTTAGTTTTCACATACCCCAGGCATGTAGTTTGAGTGTGTTTAATGTTTTAATTTCCATTATGCCTGAAATGGAATTGGAATGCACTCTATTTCATACTATTTCTATGGTCCAAATGAACCAATCGGTTAGGTGATACTGTTTTTTTGATCTGTTCATTTCCCACAGTATTGTTTCTGCAATATAGGCCCTTATTGTTCTCCTATGTTGGTCCCAGATCCATTTGGACTGTTTTACCAGTGCTGACCATTGGACATGTCAGGACAGCACAAACTGACCTATAATCAAACGGTTTCTTCTGATGTTGTTAAAACTAGTTGTGAATATAGTTACTGTTGCATTGTTTTTGTTTGGCTGTCATCTTAATAGAACATCTGTCTGCCTTTAATGCATTCATTCATGCAGCCCAGCCGATAACTACATAAATAGAACAAATCTGCCTTTAAAAAAATTTTAAGACAGTTTATCATTGTGATGTGGTCAAAAATATGTTTGCCTTTTTCTTGTGAACTCCTTTTAATGTTTACATAGTGTTCTTCACATTTGCTTTGAGCTTTATAAATTGTGTTCTGAAAAGAAATCAATATATGTATATAAATATATGGATAGCAATAAAAGCATTTAATGTATCTCAAGATATTTTGGCTTTATTTCGTTCTGACCACATGAGGGGGCTGATGCTCTATGTGTTAGATGAAGTGATTAAAAAAGCTGTGTATCAAACTCCCATGTACAAACTAAGTACCAACATACTCTTTGGAAATTACTTTATTTTCTAGGTCTAATACTTGTTCATTTTTCTACTGAATGGTCTTGTTGTAGTTGAGTGGTGTCCTTCCATCAGCATGTCAGCATGTCACAACACCCAGCAGCTGTAATTAGGAACAAATACGATTAGCATTCCTGCTAATTCCTGCTTATTTACTTTAACTTTGTTCTCTGAATAATTACATAATAAGGTTAGCCCAAATTGCATTTTTTATTTATAGGTTTTACTTAATATTAATTGAAAATAAGGTAGCACTTAATTTTGAGAGTCCAAAAAGTATATCTGTAGATGCTCTACAGATTATCTTCAGACTATCAACAACATTTTAACAAACTATCTACTAACTCTAACCCTAATCCTAACCTTAACCCTTCCCCTAATGTTAAGCCTAACCTTAACCATTACATTAAACCGTATTTGTAACCTTACCCCTACCCCTAACCTACACAATAAGTTGCTTATCAACAAATACTTTCTTGAAAGTTTGTTGATGATAGGACTATCTGTAGAGCACCTAAAGTTTTTTTTGGACACTTTAAAATAAAGTGTAACCAAAAATAATACGCAACATAAGTTTTGGACTAAACCTCTAACCCTAAAATGTATTAAGTATGTGGAATACAAATAAATTGTGAAATACCTGCCACAGTCCATAAACACAAATACAACTCCAGCAAACTATAACAGTATCAGGTGTCTGTTTCACAAAGTATTGTAGGAAGCTGTGGTTTGGAATATTGCTTCTTCATTCTTTGTCATGTTCACATGTCGTTGTCAATGTTTAGTTCCCATTAAACAACCTGATTTATAACTGGTTCTGACCACTTGATTAAAAGTTCCTTTCATCTAAGTCTCTAATAAGAACATTTTTGCTGTAAATGAGACTAGCATTATTTAAATTAATGTATTATTATATGAATCCTGTAAACTGAAATATAATAGCTTGTCTAGCAAACAAATATTACAGTGACGTGTTTTCATTTAATACAGTTTAAAACTGGTCTTTCTTTTCCTTCATCAGTTTAACAGTAATTCCTTAACTCCATATATTCAGCCACACTTGCAGTTCTTTCTTTTGACAGTGTGAAGGAAATAGGAAAAACATTAACAAAAACTCTTTGGGCCACACAAACAGCCTAATTCAGTTAAATGCTTTAATGATTGTGTGGTCTGGTGAGGTCCCATCCATTATATCTTAAGTCCCCATTCAGAAATAGTGCACTATCTTTGGAATAGTTTTCCATTTGGGATGCCCCCTTTGGAACATCAGTATGCAATGAACCTGAGCCACAGCTAGCTCCTTCTGTCCTGCAGTCAGAGTGGTCCAGGATTCACCATGACAACCTCAGCACACCCTCCCACTGCCATTACTCAACACCACTCTGAACCATCTTGCATCCATTACTACCCTGGATGTGGTCTGTCTTTTGCTTCCTCTTTCTTTCTGGCTTTATGGCTCTTTTTCTCTGTATCGCTTTCTCCGTTCCACTTTACGTCTCTGCCAAGACACAACTGAAGCTATAGAGCCTGGGTTCCTGGAAGACTTGTTCGCTTCCAGAGGTCAAAACAAAGTGAAAAAAACTCCTTTCCCATTCCCTGTCACCTTTTCATGTCTGTCAACAATGCCCAGCAGCTCTGAGAGTTCAAGGCCAGATTGCTCAGGTTTATTCAGTCATTGAGCCAGTCACTATTGCAGTGTTTATTAAAAGCTCTCCGTCAAATCCAGGCGATTGACTGTCTTTCATGACCACAGTGAATACAGATGATTAATTGACATCTGTGCAATTTAGACTAGCATTAAAGCATGTTCAATCAACCGTACAAGTGGTGATCGATCCAACAGGCCCCCGAGGCAATGGCTTACTGAGGCAAATAGAGGTGTTCAACTGAAGCGTACTCTGTACTGCAGTAATATACAGTTTGACTTTCTTAGGAGTAGACTCTTTCACTACTTGTGTTGACAGATAGCTTGTTTCAGTATTCAGGTAAGGTAGGTCTAAGGCAGGTCTAAGCCTGCACCATCTGCACAAAATTCATTTTTAGCTCTTGTCTTGCTTCTCTTGCTTCCGTAGCATATAGTGTTATTTTGGTATTCACCACACACACATTGTCAATCAAGATGGCCACTCTGCTGTTTTGTGCTTTTTTGTATTTTCTTACTAACAACAGGTCTTTAGATTCCTAGCCCTCTACGGGGAACTTACACACATGTATATATATCAGTTTCTCTCACCTCTCACCCCTCACTCACCCACATCAGGGGGTCTAGCATGTCAGGAAACCAGCCCCCCAATGTGATCCGATGCGCTCATGGATTCAGAATGGTTGGAGGTACTCCTTACTCTTAATCTCCAAATGGTTGTCCTACAGCTGCCCCTCTAATTCCACCACTGTGGTTGGCTGGAGGAAGGCGGCAGTGTGTTTGTGTGGGAGGAGGGTAATGGGCGTGTGGTTGGCAGTGCTGAGGGCTGCAGGTGATGTTTATGTTGGAGCTATTCAGTCCTCAGTCTTATCTGATGCCATTTTGATTCTGAATGTCACAGTGCTCTGAACCGCAGGCTGACCAAACAACAGCACTGCACCAACCCTCCTTTTAGACTTGGAGGGAAAAAAAGAGGAGAGTTGAGGTAAAAAGACAGACGGATAAAAGCATAGGGGAGCAGGATCTCTGGAACATTACCATGTGGTGACATACTGTTATCGCCTCCCTCTAATGAGTTGTAGACAGGATAATCTCTAAAAACCTCGTGCAGTCTTTAAAACAGCTCTTTTGTGGCTTCCAAGCCTGCATGCTGTGGTGGATTTTTTTTTACCAAAGCCCCTAGAATCAATAGGGGCATTGTATTTGGGAACATGGTCCTGGCTGCATTGATTACTGTAGCGTACAGTGTCTGGCTCCAGGTAGGGGCTCTTACTAGTTTTAACAGTGTGAATCCACTGAGAATTGTTTATGTGTGGTGTTGATCCAGGATTAGGAACTAACTAGGATGTACAAGCCAGACGGAAGCATGGTCTGGGACTAGAAAGCCTAGCGAAAAGGTTTTATTTTCTGCTTTCTATCATTACCGAATGGTGTCATTGTGATTGGTTGTTTTAGGCAGAAGTGTGTTAATTGGGTTTATGCTGTAGCACAGCAAGTAGTTAAACTTGCCTGAATTTAAGTGGTTTGAAGCTTACCACCTTAAAGTTGCTGTCGCACTCTGGCCCCACTCTAGGTTTCTTCCTAGGTTCCACCTACTAGGGAGTTTTTCCTAAACTAGTCACTGGTGTCCTGTTGAATCTTAGGACGATGACCTAGGATGACCTGAGTCCTTGGACCACAACACAGAACTACCCAGCTTGATGATGACCTTGTCAAAAGCCACTGTCACAGCCCACCTGGCTGTCCTTGTTTCCGTATACCTGGTGGTGCAGCCGATCTGGATCTGTCTAAAGACTGTACACAGCTCACAGATCATCCCCCAGGACTACTCACAAGACCTTAATGTGTACTGATAAACAACCTGGCCTTAACTGGACATGCACTCTTAAACTTTACATCCAGTACAACCAGACGAGCAATGGCCACCCCACTAAGTCTGGATCCTCTCTAGGTTTCTTCCTGGGAACCAAATTACAGTTTTTCCTAACGACTGTGCTTCAATTTCACATTGTTGCTTGCTCGTTGGGGTTCTAGGCTGGGTATCTGTAAAAGCACTTTGTGACGTAAAAAGGGCTTCATAAAATAATGTGTTTGATTGATTGATTGAATTGTTGCTACCTGCTCTTTGGGGTTTTAGGCTGGGAATCTATTACAGCGCATTGGGACAACTGCAGTTGTAAAAATGGCTTTTTAAAATGTATTTGATTTAATGGTTGACATTTTATTTCACTGTGTCACAGAGTTTAAACATAACAGAGGCATCCCATCGATGCACTGAAGTGCATTGAAAACAAACACACAGAGGCCTGACAGAGAGGAGGAAAAGAAAGTGCTTAAAATACAACATACAAATAAAAAGAGCATGTAGGCATGTAGAGATAACGCAGGAAAGGGCAAAGTAGTGGAAGTTTTGGTTTATATTTCTTTTACAGGAGGCACTTGGAGAGTGTACTGCATGTGTGTGTTTCTTTGCAGTAGTTTGTTTCAGTGTCTTCACATCCAAGAGTGCGCTATTGAAATGGCAACTCATTCTCTTCATAAGGCATTAAGATTGGCCCTGGTAAAACAGGTGTGTGGCGAGTGGGCGCCATTTAAGACCCAGACTAGGTAACAAGATGTCTCAGGGGATTCTGGTTGAGAGAAAGACCCCCAGCACTAATTGCCCCTCGTCTCGGGCCTGATAAACCAAGCAGAGGACATGGACGATTATGAAGGAAATGGCCTCTTATGGACTCTTACTGTAAGCTGGGCAGTGTGCCAGAGCTGTGGGTGTATTGGGTATTCCCTTTCAGCTAGGGATGGAAGAGGAGGGTGGGAGGGGAAATTGCAAGGGATACCCATGCTGTTAAAGACCTATTTCCTGTGTGTTTATGTTAGTATGTGTATCTAAGGCCTTCTATCTCTATATTGGCTTGTTTCCAGTGCTGGGTAGCTCTCCTGCAATGCCCCTAGTGGACAAGTGTGTTTGTGTTGGTAGTAAAGCAGAGCATGTTTCTTGCCTGTGCAGCCAGCCGGACACATCAGCGCTGTGCAGAGGGGACGTTGGAGGTGTTCCACTTTCTGCGTGTGCACACACACTGTCTGTCATCGACCAAAAGTTCAAGTTCCTAAGGATTAGCCATATTAGTATGCCAACCAAATTCTGTTGTGGCTTTCATAGGAAAGCATATTTACTGCCATTCAGTATTGATGGGTATAAATCAAACACATTCAAATCTGTCACCGCTAAACCTGCTATGTTGCTTGAAAAATTACAGTATGGAATTAGTTTGTCTTTTTTGTTATGTTAATTGTGTCCACTGGGGGGCAGCAGAGGTCTGGCTATCTAATAGTGTACTCACTGTAACTGCTTTAAGACTAAAGGGACTGCTACAGATTTATATTATTTACTTTTGGATATTTTTTTTCAGAAAGTTAATTCTTATTTTCTAAATGCATAGGCAAATTTTTTTGTCATATTCCTCTGACGAAATGCCAGTGTTGTCCAATGGGAAAATACCTACATAGGATGTTTTAAATATTGTACCTACCTTTTCTGGCCTTATTGAATCTTTTTCGGAAAATCACAAAATACAATTTCAAGAATGTCAAAGGGCTCATCTATCCAGTGTCATAGATTGTAAGTAAGTAAGTAAGCTTTATTTATAGAGCACTTTTCACAGATATAAAATCACAAAGTGCTTTACATAAAATACAAGAAAAATAACATACATATTTAACATACTATAGAATACATATTAAAATGTACAATAAAATATGTATTAAACAGAGTAAAGGTCACAGATTAAAAGATAAACAGGGATTAAAGAATTTATCCAAAGGCCTGTATAAAAAATAAATCTTCAGCTGATTTTTAAGAGTCATTGTAATTGTACTAGCGAACAGCACAGTGCTATTTTCACTCCTTTTGCAATTACAACATATAGCCTTGTATTGTTTATGTTGTTTTGTGAAGTCACAGTTCAGCTCTGAAACCTAATCCTGTTGAGTAGCTACATTCCATGGTTTACGTGTCTTTAGTGCATGCGAGTTGTCATGTTAGTGGGTCACGGGCGGGTGAGAAAAACTCAGACAGAGCCAGTCCAAGTCCATGCCATAACAGACCCCAGTGTTTGTGGAACGCGGCGCCATATTCATTCTTATCACCAAGACAATCTGACACCACAGCTACTGTACCGTTCAAACCCTAATCTGGACATCAGTGTGAAGCATGGCGCGGACTCATGTACTACACATGCTTTTCTAGATTACACTGCCCTGAAGACATTATGCCCTAATTACAGTTTTGCAATGTTTTGGGGGACTGGTGGGTTTTGTTGGTGTTCCAGTCTAAAGGAGTTTGATATTTCTGGGTTCCTCTCTACTGGCAGTATAACATCAGCTTAGCACTGTCTAAATATCCCAGTAGAGTGCAGAGTAAGATAGTGGTAGCACAGGGTGATCGGAAGAGTGAAAGAATAAAGTGAGAAAGACAGGGTGGACAGATAGAATTAAAGGCAGGATGAGGGATCCTGCAGGAAAGAACTAATGATACTTTTATAACCTTTATTTTTCCAGGTTTGGGTCATTGATATAAAAAAGATCAATCTATTTTCCAAAAGAGCCCTGCCAAAAATATCAGCACACAGTGTCTCCAAACCAATTAAAACCTTTAAGTTTGCAGACAGTGGAGTTATGCAGATCTTCTCTGATAAGCAGTTCTGGCAGTCTGTCTGTTGAGTCAGAGAGTAAGACGATCATACAGCCAGTAGGCACAAAACGGACCAGTAAGA
>JACXGM010009219.1:0-27857 GCA_016801145.1 Umbra pygmaea
TACCTAAACAACGATCAATATTAACCAAATTTCTCTATCATATTGCTCATAATAACCACTAAAAATTATAAAAACAACTAACCCAAATTCCAATTATTTTTTATTTTTTTTATTTTGCTGATCCGAAAAATGATCCGATCCGTGACTCGGATCCGAAAACCGATCCGATCCGTGAGTTTCATGATCCGTTGCACCCCTACTAAACAATGGTCAATCATCACCAAATTTCTCATGGCCATATCTTGTCATTAACACTTAATGACAAGGAAAAGGCTTAACGTGATTTAATGTAGCCTACCTAAATGACGATCAATATTAACCACATTTCTCTCTCATATTGCTCATCATAACCACTGAAAATGATAAAACAATGCTTCATTAAAGCCTATTGTAAAGAAAAGGCTTAGCGTGACTTAACGTACCTAAACAACAATCAATAATAATCACATTTCTCTCTCATATTTTTCCCCATATTGTTTTTTTTGCACATCTTATGTTTATTTGTCTTGTAATTTTTTTGCTGATCCGAAAAATGATCCGAGCCGTGACTCTGATCCTAGGAACGATCCAATCCGGGAGTTTTTTGATCCGTTGCACCCCTAACCAGCAGTGATAGATTCACTAAATAACAACCTTTTTTAAACAAAAACATTTAAATGATACATTTCAAATGTTTAGAATCCATCACTTAAATCATTGATTATTATAGTATAATTATTTTAAGAATTATACATGACA
This sequence comes from Umbra pygmaea, assembly GCA_016801145.1. Taxonomy (NCBI): domain Eukaryota; kingdom Metazoa; phylum Chordata; class Actinopteri; order Esociformes; family Umbridae; genus Umbra; species Umbra pygmaea. The sequence continues at coordinate 739 of JACXGM010009219.1, forward strand.
TATTTTTTAATTAGCATTTGTGCAAAAATGTTATGTACCCCCTGCAGTACTTCAAAGTACCCCTAGGGGTACACGTACCCCAATTTGAGAAACACTGCTGTATGGGACATACCTTGTCCCGTATATTTATCCAATCACAGTATAGCACAGTGCCAAGGCAAAAATACTGCCGCCACGCCAAGATTAAATTATGAAACACAAAAATCTAGACATTAATTTATTAGACAAATTAATTGCATTTGCTTTTCACCTAGATACACTGTCAGGTTATGACACTGTTCTTAAATGTTATTGAGCTTGTTGCACTATTATCTGCATGCGCGAGAAACACAGAGAGCACTAGTTCTCTTAGCCAATCAGTCTGGTCAGGGCTAGAAGGGATGCTGCTCATGTCAAAGTGACATTGCACTTCGGAGTCAGACTAGGCTTTTCACCTGACAGTTAAGCTACTAGCTGGCTAACTAGCTAGCTAAAAATGCTGTGGCTGGTAAGTTATCTTGTGTAGTAGATGACAAAATTAGACAGGAGAAAGTTAGTGTACTAAGGAATGTGTTTAATATGATAAGCAGGTGACATGCACTAACTTGCAAATGAGTTGTATCTAGGTTATCACCCTCAGTTGCCTCCCACTGGGAAGGAAAATGGAGCGGCAGTTTTATTAACGTCCTAGGTAGCTAAAGTTTTCTTAATGCAATACTTATTTCAAATAGGATAGCAGTGTAACATAATTATGACTTGTATTGGCCCAAAAAAAGTGTACTTGCTGGACCAATGATGCTGCTGCGCTCAGTACATGACGGACATTATAAATGTAGCTAATGTCAGGGTGACTGAAGCACTTTTCTTTGTTAAGATTTTCATTGAAACTATGGCATGCACCCCTAGCAAAACAGTCCTTAAAGGATTTTCTATAATAATAGGATCCAATAGGACTTTTGGATTTTGGGACACTATTTTAAAGTAATCTGATTGGGCATTCTTATATACAATTTGCATAGGAACAAATGCAGTAATATTTTCTGGTTGAATTCTCACACAGGATTTTGATATGGTTGATATTGTTCCAACTGATGATTAGAAATTTCAAAATGACTGAGTAGGGCAACAAATAGGAAAACATATAATTACTTAAAAGTAAGTTAACACTAGCAATGTTAAAAATGATGTTACTTATCCCAAAACAACAATGACATTTGTTCAAGAGGGTTCAGATGACAGTGCAAACTAGGAAACATTTTATAATTGTACACTGCTCAACTTGTGGTGCATTCTAATGCTCTTTGCTCATTTAATGTACATAAGTAATAACTAAAATTTGAGCAGCCTCCCCCTCCCATATTTGGTAGTGAGAAAGTTAGCAACCCTAGTCAGAAAGCAAGAACAATTTAGAGGCATTGAGCTAGAGAACTGTTCTTTAAAGTGAGACTTAATCCCATGTTCCTACATTTTCTATTTACATGCATAATTGTTGTTAAGAGTTTGAACTGCAACTGCTTGAAAAAGTCTGATTCAAGGTAGCAAGTGAGAGATTCACAGAAAAGTGACACATTACCATGGTAACCTTAAAGCGGTAGCTAAAACCTTTGCCACAACTTAAGTACACAACAAAAAGTATAAATAAATAAATATTAGCAGTCTAACAAAAGCAGTGTTTGTCCTAAGGATCGACCATAAGTTCTCAATTGGATTAAGGTCTGGGTAGTTTCCTGACCATGGAAAATTTTTTAGATGTTTTGTTCCCTGAGCCACTTAGTTATCAAATTCCTTATAGCAAGGTGCTCCGTCATGCTGGAAAAGGCATTGGTCATCACCAAACTGTTCTTGGATGGTAGGGAGAAGTTGCTCGTTGAGGATGTGCTGGTACCATTCTTTATTCATGGCTGTGTTCTTAGGCAAAATTGTGAGTGAGCCCATTCCCTTGGCTGAGAAGCAACCCCACACATGAATGGTCTCAGGATGCTTTACTGGTGGCATGAAACAGGACTGATGGTAGTGCTCACTTTAGTGTTCGGATGGCCCAAACAATCGGAAAAGGGGACTCAGAGAAAATTACTTCACCCCAGTCCTCAGCAGTCCAATCCCTGTACCTTTTGCATAATATCAGTCTGGCCCTGATATTTTTCCTAGAGAGAAGTGGCTTCTTTGCTGCCCTTCTTGCCATCAGACGTTCCTCCAAAATTCTTTGCCTCACTGGGTGTGCAGATGCACTCACACCTGCCTGCTGCCATTCCTGAGCAAGCTCTGCACTGGTGGTGCCCCAATGCTGCAGCTGAATCAACTTTAGCAGATGGTCCTGGCACTTGCTTTAATTTCTTGGGGGCCCTGACACCTTTTCACAACAATTGAACCTCTCTGCTTGAAGTTCTTGATGATCCAATAAATGGTTGTTTTAGGTGCAATCTCACTAGCAGCAATATACTTGTCTGTAAAGCCCCTTTCGTGCAAAGCAATGATGACGGCACGTGTTTCCTTGCAGGTAACCATGGTTGACAGAGGAAGAACAATGATTTCAAGCACCACCCTTCTTTTAAAGCTTCCAGTCTGTTATTCTAACTCAATCAGCATGACAAGGTGAGTGATCTCAAGCCTTGTCCTCATCAACACTCACCTGTGTTAACGAGACAATCACAGACATGATGGCAGCTGGACCTTTTGTGTCAGGGCTGAAATGCAGTGGTAATATTTTTTGGGGATTAAGTTCATTTTCATGGCAAAGAGGGTCTTTGCAATTCTTTGCAATTCATCTGATCACTCTTCATGACATTCTGTATAATTTGCAAATTGCTAGAAAATTTGTATTTCTGTTATTCTCAATACCATTGACCACAACAGTACATCACTAAACCAAGACAGGCCACAATCTGTTATTTCTAAGGAATGGCTTATAAAGTGGACTGGGTAGAGCAAATAAAAGTAGATGGGCATAGCAAAGCATGAGCTATATTTAGTACAATCTAATCAGGAAATCCAGGCATGGTTAAACAGCATTCCTATGGTTATTTAGTTAGCGTAGATATTATTTAATTCAAATAAAGTTAGGTTTGCAGGTTAATAGCACAACAATAGTGCAGCCAATTTGATGAGGCCATCTTCAACACCTGACACATTTAGTTATACATTTCTAAATTTCTTAAAGATCAGAATGGGGATACCTGATTAAAACAGCACAAGAGCCCCAGAATATGAATTGCCTCATCTTAGCATTCTGACACTCTTCTTTAAAAAGCAAACTTAATAACTAAGAGTTTTAACCCTGAAAAGGGTTAGTGTAGATACATACACCCTCATAGCTTAACACGAGATAAAACAATACACTTTGGTTTCCTCTGAAGCAGCAAGAGTTTCAGTAGCAGAAGTTACCCTAGCGCTACTGTACCTGCAGCGAAAAGCTATGCTTGTATAACGGTGATGTCACTCTGTGCTTCACTGACCCACTGACACAATGACCTACTTTCCTTCCCCTTTAACTTCCTCACAGCTCCACAGGCGGCCAATAAAACAACACGTTCGGTCACCGGTAAAGCAAGAACAGCCAACCAGGGAGCCGAAAATGTCACAGTGAACCATAGATAGGTAATCAAGTCCCAAACCGGCATATCACAACATTCCAAAGCCAATCTCACAGTCACCAAATGCATCCTGGCTTTCCTCAGGACTCAGGAGAAAAAAAGGTGATCAGTATAGATGAGAGAGAGAGCCAGAGAGAGAGAGAGAGAGAGAGAGAGAGAGAGAGAGAGAGAGAGAGAGAGAGAGAGAGAGAGAGAGAGAGAGAGAGAGAGAGCCAGAGAGAGAGAGAGAGAGCCAGAGAGAGAGAGAGAGCACAGCAAAATCACAACCTACCTCAACAGAGCAGTAATGAAAAATGAAGCATCCAAACCCAACAACCTCCGCTCTATTAAGAAATGCTACAGGTGGAAGGAAGACAGTATAGAAACATACCAAAGAACAATTGGCAAAACACAAATCCAATCCAGAGATTACACATTGGCAGAATACCTGACCACTGTATCCAGCCCAAAATTAAGAAAAAACATGACTATGTACAGACTAAGTGAGCATGGCCTGGCTATTTAGAAAGGTCAATACAGGCAGACCTGGTTACCGAGGGAAGACAGGCTATGTGCACACTGCTCACAAAATGAGGTGGAAACTGAGCTGCACTTTCTAACCTCCTGCCAATTATATGACCATATTAGAGCAAAATATTTTCCCCAGATCCTACAAACATACACACAATTTGACACAAAATCAAACATAGAGAAGCTCCCATATTTATTAGGTGAATTTCCACAATGTGTAATAACAGCAGCACGATTTGTGACATGTTGCCATGAGGAAAGGACAACCAGGTTAGCGCAAACAACATTAGGAACATAAACATACACATCTCTTAATCTACACCAGTCTCACATTATTTCAGTGGTAACTATTTTTATTCTCACATGTGTAAATTTGACACTAAATGTGCCTTAAACCTTTGGTTTAATTTTAGAAAATTGGGTGCGATACTGTCTATGTAACAGGTTTAACTTGTATTTTATTTAAATCTTTTTATATTTTATTTAATTTGATGTATTTAAGGTTAAGAAATGTATTTAAAGTTTCCTTTTAATTATTGTATTAATAATATTGTTCTTTTTCTTTTTCATGCTTTGGCAATGTAAACAACTGTTGACCACGCCAATAAAGCCATTGAATTTAATTGAATAGAAATTGAGAGAGAGAGAGACAGCCAGAGACAGAGAAACAGAGGAAAGACAGAAAGAAATAAATAAATAGATACCAACGTAGAGAGACAGAGAGACAGAGAGAAAGCATGAGACACAGGGGTAGAAAAAGAGAAGGGGAAAGACAGAAAATAAAATGGTGGAAGTTAAAGGCAAACATTTATAAAGCAGCCGCATCATTCAACAAAGCTGTTCATTTTCTGTACATCTTACATTAACATAACACTTCTCCCACACAGAAGCCCCTCACGTCATTTTAAGTAGCCTACACTTCTACAGAGCTTCTCCCACTCGCAGAAATAACCTACTCCCCAGCATTCAGCGGCTTCTCACAGGCGTGGACAGATTGTGATGATGTGCTGTGTGAGCGCGCACCCATTCAGATGTAGGTCAGATGAGCTCGGAGGATATGACTCACTCTAAAGTGGATCCTCGGTACCGCTCCTCGTCACGCACTCCGACGCATGCAACGAGATGCCAGCATAGCGATAGTGCCCGTCGGCGACGCCATAGCAACCGCCTGCAACGCGCAGGGTAAAAATAGCCCCTCTGAAGCCTTCTACAGCTGAGAATCCGTCCATCAACAAGCGAGCGTTCCCCTATTCTATTACAGCGCAGAGACTCCCTTCATCTCCGGCTAAGTGTCCCTCTATGATGTGTTTCTACAGCAGAGAAGTAGGCCATACCTCCATCCCTGGATGCTAGCAGTCTTCCCTACCATGCATTAGTATAGGTGGTCCCCAATGCCACTATATACAGACTGTCCCTATGAATGTCTTTGCTATGTCGAGTAACTCAATCACCAAGCATGACCACTGCCTGGCATTATACACCAGAAACTCCTTCTGAAAAGAAAAGTGCTTTTTCGATGCGTCATTCTGAAATACACCAGGGTTCTGTTGATCAGACAGAACCAAGACGCACAGCAGAACAGAGAGCTACAGAGAAGACACAGCGAGCAAAACCAAAAACATACCTGGATTAAACACCAAACGGCTGATCCGGACTCTATGGACGTCAGTGTACAGAACAGATCCTTTCTAAGCTGAGGCTAGGAGCTAAGTCAGTGTGAACTATTTCTGACATATCCTCACACCTGAAATAAATGCACATTTGAGGACCATCTATTAGCAAGATGTGAGCTTGAGTGTCATTGTACGTGAAGCAGGCTTTTAGGAAGCTGAGGATGGAAAAGAAAGTGTTGGCATAGAGATGGGTTCATGGGCTCGTATCGGCATCATTTAAACCCTGTAGCCAGTGGCTAAGAATCTCTCATTAACCTAATTCACAAATCACCAACAACCATCATAACATTCACTTCAGGCGATAGCAACTAGATACAAACATACACACATTTTGCATGTACAGTAGGAGCATCACTCCTAACCACTGAGCCATCTTGCGCATCTCTGTATCCACGCTTCTGCCCAGCCTGGTCTCCTCACCACTCGCAGACAGCTGTGGTCCACCCACACACACATATCCGCAGCACAAATGGGTTCTTTGTTCACATTCGCATCCCGCAGACAGGAATGTCTCAGAGTAAAGCAGCGGTTTCCACTGGCAGCAGTGTGTGGGGGGGGCTGGCAGGGACCACTACCCCAACCATGCCAAGGGCCCCGTACTACAGCCAACTGGGTCAGCGGGTCCAGGGGGTGTGGTGGGGGGAGCAAGGAACTCCTACTGCCTGATATTGGGTGCCTAGCCCATATGCATCATGTTCTTGGACCTCCAGGAGTGTCCTGCACTTCACTAGAAAAAGTTGTGCAAACACGCCCCGTCAAAAGGTAATTTTTATAGGCTGGGGGGTCAAACTGCGTACACAATTGAGCATATCCGATTCTTTAATGACCTACTCAACTAATCAGCCAATGGACACCACACCTACTGCACACACAGCAATAATCAGCACAAACATACTGTAGGTGACGGCAAAATATAGGCAAGCATTACAGCCAACGGTAAAGATGAACACTGTCAAATGATCAAATGTGTCATTTCATTCAGCTTCCACCGGTTCTGCTTGAACCTCAGTTTCCCTTAAATCCCCCAAATTTTTTGAATGCTCCCAACTTCAGCCCAGCTACAATGCATTCCTGCTGAGATCAGCCTCATTAAGCCTAATGATCATGCACTCAGTCCGTCTGGGGAGGGGAGAGATTCCCGTTTGAGAATGATGAATGGGGAAGTGTGGGCTCTCTGGAGCCAACACACAGACAGAATGTTCTGGAAGTCATCAAAGAGACATCTGTAAGCTTTCTAAGTAAGACTAGTCTACATCACATCAGCAGACGAAACAATACTGCATACTAAAATACTAATCCGGTGGACAATCACACTAAACATTAAAAGCAAGATATAATAGCTATAGCAACCGTTTAGCTGTGTTTTTCATAGACTGAAGGTGGGTCGCGGGTGGGTCGCGGGACATTATAAAAACCTATTTGAAGACCCAATTTTAATTATTTTGTCATTGGTTCTCTCATGATCAAAATTAAGGTCATAGTCAACAGTACATATCCACAGCCACATGGGGCGGTGTACTAAACTAAGCACTATGTCTAGGTCAAGGTTATTAGGGCTGTAAGATTTTCGCATTGCGAAGAACGCATATGGAATCGAGGAATCCAGACATTATCGTGGAATTCAACAAATTTATTAACCATAATCCTAAAATTCCAATATAAATGTAAAGTTACCACCAACTACCACCACATACGTGCTGCCAATCTGTAAGTGCAGTGTCCTCTCTATGCGGCATGTGTGTGTCTCCCAGCATGTGCCTCTGAAACAAAGCTACTTCCGCCCTTCTAAATAACCTAAACAGACAATACTGTTTCTAGGTAGTGCTTGCCTAATATTACTTCAGTGAAAAATGTATAAGCGAACTTCCACGAATAGAGGGAAATTAATAAATATGAATTTGTGTATGCAGTAGGGATGCTATTGATTAATCAACGATCGATTAATTGATCGTTAAGAATTTAATCAAGATCTAAAAACAAACAACAGGTTCTTTCCCATTATATTCTAGCAATGAGAACAATTGTATATTTTCAAGAAAGCGCCACCTGGGGGCACAAATTCTGATTCTGCCAAGATCAGCATCAGCATTGAGTCTGCTAACCTAGTGATGCTGGCATTAACATTATGACAGACATGTCCATGATCCACCCGCTTTGCAAAGTGATGAGACCCGGGAGGAATCCATTACAGCTACCCCCATCAGTGACTGCTTTCCAGGCCCAAAAGACTGATGTTTTGTCACAGAAGCAAATATCCTTGGTATGTGCTACATCAGCCACTCAAGATGACATTGGCAATGTTAAGGCTGACGAACTCAAAAGTGCATTTGAATCTGTCAAACTAAAACCATTACAGTCTAGAATTGGTTTGGTCTTGCTGTTGCATATTGTTGTTACTAGCTAGCTGGAGGACTGTTCTAGATTAAAAACAACAACATTAATCTCTAATTGCATAATTATACATAATCAGTGTTAATCAGCGGCCCGCCACGGCAAAAATCCTTCCGCCACGGTATCAGAATATATAGCTGTACAAAAGCCGTCTATCAGCAGTGATAGAGTGCATTCACACTCCGGAGCTGAAGGTGGCGGTAATGCGCCAATAAGCTAGATGTAGTGCTGCCGCAATGAGTCGACTTAGTCGATGTAATCGACCATAAAAATTAGTTGACAGAATTTATTTTGTCATTTTTCAATTGAGCGCCTATTTATTTTTGGTCTCCCGTCTCACACAATTCACTTTAATTCACCTCCATACCAGTCTGTGCGCACCCTGCTGTCTTCTTTCTTTCCCCTCCCCCCACATTCACAGCTTCGCATTGATATGGAAAATGGTGGAGGCAGGTGAGTCCTCCAAGTCAAGTCTGAGAATTAACACTAGACATAAAAGCTTCCTAAGTATGGGAGTATTTCTATGGAGGACCAAGTCTGACAAAATAAGAAATAAATATATAAATAAATAAATGCTCAAAAAATAAATAAGCATACAATTAATTGCACAATAAATACAGTAAATAAATAAATCTAGGCAGTAATTAAATTATACAATGAGACATTAATCTATACATCTCTTTTAATTAGCTTCTTTATTTATTCACCTTTGTAATAATTACCTTATTTATTTATTGTCCATTATGATTTTCAACTTGATTTATGACTTATTTTTGCAAATGTATGTATTTATGTGTATATTATAATATTTTTGTCTGTTTTATTCTTCCTTTGTATTTTTTACCCAATTTATTTCTTCAACGCTATTTATTTCTACCTGTCATATTTACATTTCTGTATGCATTTCTGCCTCATTATGCAAATGAGAAGGGGCTGTCTTAGGGGAAAAACATCTGCCCATCTCAAATAAGAGATCCCGGGTTTTCTCACGATTAATATAGCATTCCTGCAAGAGACACATCTACAAATTAAAGACCACTCAAGGCTACAAAATCAAATATTTAACCAGGTTTTCCACTCTATTTAATAATAATCATTTATTTACTCCATCTGTGGTAGATTTTGCTTTTACTCTCTGGGATAAAAATGGCATTAAAACTAGGGCTGCACGATATTGGAATAAAATTACATTGCGATATTTTGTTTCCCAACGATATATATTGCGATATTGCAAGCCATCAATGTAGGCTACAGTCAATAATTACCATTCCATGATACTAATAATTTCACTAATAAACAAGCTTCATTACAAGTGACAAAAAGGTCACTTAATATTTTATTACAAAATCAGCAGTACACATTTTTATATAAAATAGCAGCTTTACACCAACTCCCTGATTGGTTTATAAAAATATAACTGAATTTTTTTTTAATAAAATAACTTTTTGGTACACAATCTTCTGTTTTTGAGTCAACTTTTCTTGGCCAAAGTGCCAAAGTAAAAGTGTTGCTAATCATAATAATCATGGCTAAGCAAATGCGACGTGTAATGGCAACATATCTTTACGATATGAAACGTTATTGCATTTGTTATTTCTTTCTGTCGTTGACAGCCTTTCTGGTAAGGTGTCACACTAGCAAAAGCATCGCAAACAGTGTTTTGTTTTGATTGACATCGAGATTTGATTTCGTATTCGTCGTAAAGAGCTTTGTGGTGCCATTTTAAGTGATCAGACAAATGGGTGTTTTTTCCTTGTTTTGTGGCCACAACTTTATAACACTCCAGACAAAGTACGGTACCTGTTTTTGGTCAACATCCTACTTTTTGTAGCCAAAATAGTCCCAAAGATTTTGACTTTCTTTTCGGTACAAAACCATCCTTTTTTTCCTGCGTAATGCGTATCCTCTTCGTCATTCATCTTTCGCTAGTACAGTACTGCCAGTGACAGAGAATGTTTGCTGTGAGCAGCGGCACAACAAACCAATCACAGTGAACCAATCACTGTGCAGGCATGCGGAGCATGCATGTCACCCCAGCAACAAACCATACAACAAACTTGTGTAAACTGTGTGTTACCCATGGTGCTCCCTATACTGTCATTGGGTGCTACCCTTCTTCACATCGCATGTTCCGTCGATGTGACTATCACACATGTGCACATCGCGATGTCGATGATAAAACACAACATCGTTCAGCCTAATGAAAACCTTCAAGGATCTTTATGTACATTTTTTATAAAGAGTTTTTTCGAGGTTTCGTCTCCTCTAAGTTTGCTGGCTTCCCTTTATTACCCCCCATCCAGCCTTGGAATGAGTTATTGAATTTTTTACCTCAACAGAAATCAGTAATTTCACAAATTTATTATTGGATTATGTCCTGCGATAAGCACTCCACTAATATTCCTTAAAACTGCTTGGGAGCAAGAAATGTGTCTTGAATTTTCGAGTAACTCTGGGATGGAGTGATCGATACAACAACTTCCACTTCATCTTGTGCCCGACTTGGACTCATTCAGTTCAAGGTGACCAACAGAGTTCATTTCTCTAAGTCCAGGCTGTCCAAAATGTATCCCACAGTGATGGATGTGTGTGACAGATGTCATTCCTCCCCATGTAACCTCTACCATATGTTTTTTACCTGCTCGAAATTGAGCTATTACTGGACCTTTGTATTCTATACCCTTTCAGAAGCACTCAAAATCAACCTAACGCCATGCCGCCTGATAGCAGTGTTTGAAGTCTCAGGGGACTCCCTCTTGCTGAATTATAAAAATGCTGATATCATTGCTTTTTATGATATATTTTTATCATAGCCTATTTTCATAACTTGCCAGCTAAAACTGATAAGCACTTCGCAGCATGGGCTCAACCCTCTTCTAAAAATAGGACTATATTTTGATGTAGCGTAAATGGAAAGATATCCTATTGTTCATGATCACGTGAATGTAATTGTCAGTTTAAAATACAAGGCTAGATTAATAACCTTTAGCAAGTTATTTAACTTATTTCTAGCTAACATGTCCAAAAACCACTGAAATTAACAGTTTTTCACAAGTTATCATGGTTATTTTGTACATAACATTGAAGGGTGTAACGTATACAAAACAGAAAAAATATCAATTTTGACAGGGAACATATTTTTGATATTTTTTTTGGCCTATAGCCAACAATGAGTGAACGCAACATCAGACGCCCGTTTCTTTCTTGTAGTCCACCACACAATTATACAATCTATGCTTCAGACAAGCACATGCAGCTCGCGGTTTCTGTTTGCGTCATCACAACATTTTGGCCAAATATTTGGTGCATCCCTATTTTAAACCCCACCATGCATGCAAGTGTAAACGCGAGCAACATAGCTGCATGCCTGCCTGCTGTCAGAGCGATTCATTATTAGGCAGAGCTAAGCGGGGGAGCTAAGCTAAGCGTAGTAAGCTAGTCCAGGCTCTGACTAAAATGGTATAGCAAAGGGGTAGGCAACTTTGGTCGTGGAGGGCCGAAACACTTCAGATTTTTTGTTTAACCTAGAAGTTAATTGCAATCACCTGCTTTCCCAGGTATAAACCAGTCCCTTATTAGAAAGAGAAACAAAAAATCAGAAGTGTTTCAGCCCTCCAGGACCAGAGCTGCTGACCCCAGGTATAGCCTAATGGAAATGCAAATATTTATGTCTAGATTGTTAATAAATAATGTTAACCAGTTTACTTAATGAGCTTCTAACAAAAGTTGGCTGATATTGATGTGACGTTAAGGTGAAATCCCAGACAGGATATTAGGAATGGGCTCTGTACATCAGTAAGTTAATTTTGTATTTATTTGGTACTATGTAAGATATTTATATTTTTTTCATTAGTAATTTTTTATTTGGTAACATTTAAGTTATTTATATTGTTGATGGCACAGGTGACATTTTATGTTTTGGCCCTTCAGTTGAGTTCAAAAACTAAACGGACACAACGAAATAACATACACTTGTTTTTTTTTTAAATGAGTCGTTAGATTAGTCGACCAATTGAAAAATTAGTCGAAAGATTAGTCGTTAGAAAATTAGTCTTTAGTGGCAGCACTAGCTGGATGCCAACCACTGTAAAACCAGACAAAAGAAGAAGATAGAGTGCATGTCTGAGAACAGCATGGATACTCGCTTCACACAAAGACCGCTTCACACCTTGAGTGTCGGCAGAAAATTGAGAGGAAGGGAAAAAACTGACTTTAGCTTTCTGGAGAATAGCTTGAGATGTGTTAGTTATAGAACTTATGTAGTCAGTTCATTTAAGCCTGATATTGTATTAGTCTTGCAAATTTAAGTTAACTGGTTATTTTCGTTGTTGGTATTCTTCACCTGCTAGCTAAATTGCACAAGGCTTTTCTTAACAACAACCCACTATTATTTACATGATCTTAATGCAGTAAATAATAGTGGGTTGTTGTTATTATTTGCTATATATAAATATATATTAGATATTGAACTTCGTTTCTGAATCATAACAGATTTCAAATGAGTTTGTTAAAATATTTCTCTAAGAAAAGGAAGACGCATGATGATTAAGATAACCAGGTACCCTAAGTTCACATTACCTACACGTGTTAAAGGGAAAAACAGCGCTTAGGCTATCTAACCCTTTTAAGACTAGCCTAAGCCTACTTGTCCACCGGAGGGTAGTCTTCATATACTGTCTGTGTGTAGCATGCTGAACTTCAAAGCGCTAGTGGGAAAAGTGAAAAGAAAAACCTCTGTGCAGGGACGTCACAGTAGACAGTAGATAGGTCTAAATCTGATTTGCATTGAGTTTCTTTTCGCTCAGACCCCACCAATGCTTTAAACAAAATTTTGGAGGAAACACTAGTGGTGGCTTCTACAACATTTTACAATGTTATTACTGGTTGCCTGATGAGATATTAGACAGGTGACAGAAGCAGACAGGCAGGAGTAGTGCAGGTGGTGGATAGAAGAGGAGACCAGAGTGAAGCACAAGTGCAGAGTGAAGCAGAAGAGCACAATGTAACAGGAGAGAGGGCAGAAAGAGAGGAGAGTGGAGAAAAAGATGGCGGCTGGATTCTCTATGAAGAATTTCTTGTAAAAATTAATTTTGTATATCTGTAGTAGATGTTAAGTGCCCTATAGTTCATCAAAAAAGACAGTACAATCACAACTGATAATATGCGTCATTGTGTGTCACTAGAGGTGAATAATAAAAAAATATACATTTGTTTGTATTGCAGCGAAGTGTCAGTTCTGTTTCATACGTACAACATTTGGTGGTGATGGCGGGAGCGGGGTGCTCGGACAGACAAAAAAAGCCTACAGCAAACATTGCATAGTGTGCATGCGTTTTGGGGACTGTGTACAATGAAATAGAATACTGCCGGTATTAGGGGTGTCACGATACCAAAAATTCAGTAGTCGGTGCCAATACCAGTAAAATTACACGATTCTCGATGCCGATTTCGATACCACTGTAAAAAAGGATTTTCTAAGATTCCAACTACTTGAACTTGAAACATTTATTAAAACACTTGAAAAATATAACAAGCTATAAAAAACATGCGCAATATAGCATAGAACAACATAATAAAGTCCAAAAAATGCTTATAGTGCAACAACTACTCCCCAGACACATTCCAGACAGCTTTTCAAAAGGAACTGTGCAACAACAACAACAGTGCAAAACAAAATGTTGGATAGGCTATAGCTGTGCAGCCATTCAGCTAACAAGATTTTATTCTAAACATGTTTTTTTTCACAACATTGCGCACCGTTTCTTGGCTAGTTTAAGGTTTTTGGAGAGCAAAGGTAGCATATCAACATGGTATTGGGTAAGTCGCGAATGACTTGTGATCTATGCGATATCCACATTTACCACCAGCATCCCTTAATGTAGCTAGCATTACACAGGATTCTGTGTATTTATATTTATTTAAGCAATACAGATTGCAAATGTAAATGTTCTTATACAAATTTTATAAGTTAGTAAATATGTCACACTATTCTAATATAGTTTAGTGGCATATTTTTGAAATGTTTAATGTTTCCATATTTGTTAAGCGATGTTTATCGCGTTGAATGAAGCGCTATTACTTTGAAGGCGAAACTACGAAAGGCTAGGAATTGACTAAAGAAGCTGGCTCCCTAAAGAAGCTGGCTTCACATCGGAGTCAATTATTGTGTGTACTGTAATGTGTTGGGCATTGGTCCCATACGGCTGTATTGTATTGGATAATGAAAGCTTTGAATCATATGTTCTTATCAGTTTACTATCTGATACGTTCCCCACCGCGGAACTATATATATATTAAGTTGATTTTTCGAACAAGGATTCGGAAACGGGGCTTGCTCCATCTGCTCCACGCATCAACTCGGTATTGCAGTACCCCCGGGAACGGTGCACCTACAAGTGTAAAAATTAAAAAAGTATATTATCCTCCGCAGAACGAAGCAGATTACCTACCTAACTAGCAACTGGAGGCGAAGCCCTTGTTGTTAGCTTTAGATTTTTCCAGCTATTTTCAGTTATCCCCCCCTGACAAAGCTAGCTAGCTACAGTATTGCCAACACTGGCATCTTTGCTATCGGAGTATCGGTGCCTACGGTACTTCAATAAAATGGGCATCGTCTGTGTTTTGTCATTTTAAAACCGGAAGGTTTCGGTAGTATCGGTTCTCGTGACATCCCTAGCCGGTATCCCTGCCAATTTCAAATGTATTCTTGAAAACTTGAAGGTTTCTGCACTCTCAATGGTTACAGCTTATGACAAGCGAAAATATTAAATGTGCCAGAAAAAAAAAAAAAAAGAAAAAAAAAAAGAAATCGGGGCGTCTGGGACAACTCAAAGACTAGCAAAGATGCGTCTCCGAACTGCTCATACTTCGGTGACGGGAGCAAGCAGTGATTTGGCATGGGACAAAAACATAGAAAATTTTTCTGGGACAGCTAAATTGTCGCTAAAATCATGTAGTGTATACATGGCTTAAACGTTAGATACAGGAGCTGTCTCATTAGCATAATATGAAACAGCATTTAGCTTGTAATGTTTTACTGCGGTTTTGGCTATAATATTGCCGAAACTAACAGTCCGATAAGAATACTATAGTTTGTTTTATGTTACATTTTAATTACGATTAATCAATGGTTGATCATTAATGTTATCAATGTTCGATTAAGGAAAGTGCTTACAATTAGCAACCCTAAAATGCAGTGTGTTTTTGTCTACTGAACTTCGCCAGCATGCGCCGCTATCATATCGTTCATATTGATTGCATTTGATCGCTATAACGGTGTCTAGTCCATTCTAAATTGCTGAAACCGACCGCTTGTTGTTCTCCATTTCACTCACTAATCCAAATGCTTTTGACTATGTTTAGGCTATTATAAAAAAAAAGAGAACAATGACAAATATCCAAAATTTCTCTATGTATCTAAATCGCTTCAAGTAATTTGTCTCGCTCATCAGGCCTCTCTCTCCCTCAGGGAGAACAGAGTCAAGCTAGCACGAGGGCTACAGAGGATTATGGCTTCGTCCACACGATCGCACTAGTAACATTCATTCTGTACATACAGCGGGTGAAATAAGCATTGAACACGTCACCATTTTTCTCAGAAAATATTTCCAAAGGTGCTATTGACAAAGGTGCTATTGACATGAAATTTTTACCAGATGTTTGTAACAACCCAAGTAATCCATACATACAAACATACAATGAGGGTTTGTCATTGTTCTACTTGTCTGTATACTCATTATTTTGATCAGATGAAGTCTGAACAATATATTGAAATCGAACATTTTATTATTATTATCATTAATATTATTATTATTATTATTATTATTATTATTATTATTGTCTGTCTACTCATTATTTTGATCGGATGAAGTCTGAGCAATATATTGAAATCGTACATTTTATTATTATTATTTAAATTTTAATGTTGTAAAAAACGTGATATTACCTGTCTGTCTCGGGGAAGGCCCCATGGTAAAGTTGGTTTCATATTGGTTGTTGGAAAACATGGTGGTGTTTAGATTCATTTATGGAAAGTTTTATGAATAGCTGGTTAATGAATTATGAACGTTTATAGAACATTGGTCAACATGTAGAAATGTTAACCAGAAAGCAGATCAAACGCCTGGTGTTTAATTCATTGAAATTGTTAGGTTTAAGATGTGATATTATCTGTCTTGGGGAAGTCACCGTGGTAAAGTTGGTTTTATATTGGATGTTGGATATTCAACAAATTTGAAAAAATCTATTATGCAGTTTGAACATTTTACCTACCCATGTCAAAACACATCTCTAAAAAACATTTGATATTAGAAGTATTTTTTAACATAAATAAAAAAATATATATATATGCTTTGTGTTATGTGCAGGGCAGTTTGCTGCCCATTGAAAGAACAGAACATACACTTTCAAAAGATAATTTGGTTATATATGTAATCTGAGGTAACGGCTAAATAAATAAACTACGAAAGTAGGGCTGCACGATTATGGCCAAAATGATAATCACAATTATTTTTGATCAATATTAAGATCACAATTAATTATCATGATTATTTGTTGATTTTAACCAAAACAAATTTTATTGTCACATAGGCTAATTATAACTGCTTTCACATCCATATTGTGCTACATTCCGGCTAATGTAGAAAGGCTGAACAAAAATGGAAATACCAGAATGCTGCAAAGTCTGCGAAAGCAGCTTATTTCTCAAATTTAATTGAATCTAACCACTTCAACCCCAAGGTCCTGTTTTCAGTCATTCAATCTGTTATAAACCCTTCTGTTAACAAATTGTCTGTTGCCTCAGAGGCTCTATGTGAAGACTTCCTAAGATTTTTTATTAACAAAATCACTAAATTACGACTTAGTGCCTGTCCTAATTCATCTGTCCCTCCAATTGACACCTGTTGCTGCCTTTTGGGAGGTTCTTGATTCTATAAACCTTGAGTCCCTGAAGGACAAGATTGTCAAGCTCAAACCGTCATTCTGTCTGATATTATCCACCCAAGATATTTAAAAAACGTATCATTGAATCAGAAGGGCCAGGTATGGTATCTTTTATCAACAAGAGTCTCAAAACGGGTTCTCTTCCTGCCAATCTTAAAGTGGCCACAGGCACACCAATGCTTAAGAACCCTTCACTAGATCCCTCTGTTTTAAAGAATTTCCTACCTATTTCTGTTTTACCTTTCATTTATAAACTATTAGAGAAAACTATGTTAGATCAACTCCAACAATTTTTGTCAAATAATAGTATTTTTGAGGTTTTTCAATCTGACTTTAGGTCTGCCCACAGCACGGAGTCCACCCTCCTGAGAGTGCTAAATGATTTTTATCTCTACTGATTCCGGAGATACCGTTGTTCTTGTTCTCCTAGATCTCTCGGCAGCTTTCGATACCATTGACCACCCTACTCTCCTAGCTAGAGTCCTAGGTGGGTCTAAGGCAGGGGTGGGCAAACTACGGCCAGATGTGGCCCGCCGAGTCCTTTGATCTGGCCTGCGAGGCGTTTTTACCCTCCACAGTCTCCAGACGCTCTAGAGCGTCAAGCGCAATTGTATTGCGATTATCTTGCGAACCGTTTATGCTAGCAACTAATTGGAAAGAGGAAGATCAGCCGAAAAGAATGAGTGTTGGCTCATCCATGTGGATTTATCAGAGCTGGAGCTATCGTGCCTCAAATTCAGTCATGTTTTTTTTACTTTTACCTTTTTTACTAAACACATTACAGACAGGAAGTAGGACATGAAAATGACAAATTAGAAACTCTGCAATCATGTAGGACATAATCCTGCACAATAACAACATGGTACCAATATGTTTGGAAAGAGGGGGTTCCGCTGATAAAATAATGCCAATGCAAATATTGAGGAGTGGTTTGTCCATGTGGATTAATGACAGCTGGAGATATCATGTCTCAAATTTGGGTACTTTTCACTGACTATATTTTGGTAAACTAAAAAACATTACAGTCAAACAAGGAAATGGTGTTACAAAACAAAACATTTATTTTCTGTAGGATATGCACGTAACTGTGTAGGGGGCGGGGTTAATTTAATGAAATAACATTTCCTATTTTTCATGCGTCGCTATAAAATGTGGCCCTTCATTTGGTTCAAATGATCAATGTGGCCCTCAAGCAAAATAATTGCCCACCCCTGGTCTAAGGGCATTGGTTCTGACATGGTTTCAGTCATACCTGTCTGACAGAAAGTTTTCAGTAAAGTAAGGCAACTTCTCCAGCTCCATGGCACCCCTCACCTGTGGGCTTCCGCAGGGCTCCATCTTGGCCCCTTCTTTATTTTCTCTCTACGTGCTACCTCTGGACACCATCCTAAGAAAACATGGTGTTTCTTTTCATTTTTCCGCTGATGACACCCAAATTTACATCCCTATTAGGAGAAACAACCCTGCAGCGCTAAACTCTCTTCTGCTATGCTTGAAGAGGTCAAAGCACGGTTAGCCCAAAATGTCCTCTTTCTAAACGAAGAAAAGACTGAGGTTGTTTTTGGCCCAAATGAAAATTCTCAGCACCTAAGCTGAAGAGTTTATCAGATTTTAAATCCACAGGAGTGTGGAAGTTGGGTGTTCTTGTCGACCAGTCTCTAAAATTTGATAAACACATTTCATTTGTAGTCAGTGCTAATTTCTACCAACTTCAAATACTGTCTAAAATTAGAGGCTTTCTTATTCCAAAAACTCTAGAAATGGGTGTTCATGCATTCATTACGTGTCGGCTAGATTACTGCAAATCTTGATATTGTGGTAAATCAAGTCTCTGAATCGCCCGTCTTCAACTAGTCCAAAACGCTGCGGCAAGACTCATCCATAAAGGTCGGATATATGACCCTATTTCTCAGATTCTCTAATCTTTACACAGGCTGCCAATTCGACAGAGAAGATTTTAAAATTTTACTCCTTTTTAAATCTACATAACCTAGCCCCGGTCTATCTCTCTGAACTTACACTCTGTCCCAAAGCCTAAGATCTATTGATCAGGCTTTGCTGGTAGTCCCTCGCTTAAGCGTAGAGGTGAGCGTGCATTTGCGGTAGCAAGCCCTCGACTCTGGAACTCCATGCCCCTAGAGATTAGAACGGCCCCTACCTTGTCTGTCTTCAAGTCTTTAATTAAAAACCCACCTGTCCTCATTAGCATATTAACCTCCATTTCTGGCTGATTTTACCTTTTTATTTTTAGCCTACGTTTGATACTACTTTCATACTTCAGTTTTTTACAGTCATTTCAATCTGATTATGTCCTGCTACTCCTGTCCTTAGGCTGCCTTTCATTTGTGTTACTGTGTGTTGTGACAAGTATTTTTATTACTTTTTTTTAGATATATTACTTTTCTGTAAAGCACTTTGGTCAGCCTAGTGGCTGTTGTAAACGTGCTATACGAATAAAATGAACTTGAACTAATGTACAAATATGTGCATCTAAATAATATGGTTCCTCTTATTCACCAAAATTCAGTGCATCTCCTTAAAGAATAAATAAAAATAAAAAATAAAAATGGAAGAACGTATGTATATTGTTGTTTTATATCTGTAATAGCATGTAAACCATGATGAATACGGCTTTTCAATGCATCTTTTCAAGCCCCACGGCTCCTGGACCAGTGTGCAATGTTTGGGGGCCATACAAACAAGTAAACATCAAAATGCTGCACCCAATTCTCACTATATTTCTATACGTTTTTGAAATCCTATTAATTTTTGCAATTCCAGAAATTGTCGGCGTTGTTTGTGCAGGATGATGTCCTACATCATTGCAGAGTTGATATTTAGTCATTTTCGCTTCCTACTTCCTGTCTCTAATGTGTTTAGTAAAAAAAACGACCTTCTAAAAAACATGACAGATTTTGAGGCGCCATAGCTCTGGCTCTGTTTAACCCACAGGGACGTTCTACCACTCATTCTTTTCATCAAATCTTCCCCTTGCCAACAACAAGATTTAGTTGCTAGCATGTACGCTTCGCGAGATATATGCGCTTGACACTAGAGCGTCTGGGGTCTTTTGGACGGTTTTAATATCACTAGATCACGCAAATTTGATCATGGGAAGCCAAAATCGTGATCGTGATTAAAATTCGATGAATTGTGCAGCCTTATACGAAAGGCAAATGGAAATGTTTTATTATGATGTCAATACGGCAGGCAACAGAGGGCACACAGACATCAGAGCTGGGGACAGACAGCCAGGGACAGACCGGCAGAGACAGGAAGTCTGAGGCAAGTTTGTTGAGTCTTTGTTTGGCAAAATTAAAGATTTTTAGACTTGTAAAATAGGGTCATAATTGGAAAATTACATGGATACCCCACTTTCAACTTAAACTAGGAAGTTGTATTGCTGTTGTGATTAATTTTGATGTTTTGGGTACTAGTAGTAATATAAATTCAATCTGAGACCAACTTTGTGATGGCTTTCAAACAAGATTTATTTTGGATGAGATCACACCATGAACATTGTATTTACAAAAATGTACCCATACACACACAGTACCATTGGTATTGATGGCTGTAAATATGAATACCTGCATTCACACTGGACTGACAAGGAACAAGGCTATAACTATTTTTAGTAGTAATATTAAAAAGATTTGAACATATGCATATAGCATAGCATATTACATGTAGGCTATGTGTTATAACACTACTTTTGGTGTCCCCCTCAATAATTGCTTTTAAGAAAATATCATGTAATCGTCCACTCCAACGTTGTTGTCTGATTTTCACCCCTGATTATAATAGATTAATTTGAAACATGTTAAATTTTAAATGAATAGGCTATAATGTCTAAAATTAACAATCATAGGCTAATCAGTGCCGAATCATGTGCTGTGGATAAATGTTCACTAGGATGTATTTAATCCAAAAATATTCTCAAATCCTCAGGCAAATCGGGCAGTAATAGCCAGCAACACAAAAACAGGGACCCACATCACTCTCCCTTTCAACTCACTGTAGGCCATAATTGCATATGCATATTGCTCTACAAAAACTAAAACATCGCTCGTGCCATATCATGTGCTTTGGATAAATGTTTACTAGGATGTATATAATCCATATTTATTTAAAATGTTTTATTTACTCTGGAATTGTCTTTGTGGATCTGACAGCATTTCAACTATATCACAGATTTTAAGCAAGCAGACATACATTCACCTAAAGGATTATTAGGAACACCTGTTCAATTTCTCATTAATGCAATTATCTACTCAACCAATCACATGGCAGTTGCTTCAATGCATTTAGGGGTGTGGTCCTGGTCAAGACAATCCCCTGAACCCCAAACTGAATGTCAGAATGGGAAAGAAAGGTGATTTAAGCTATTTTGAGCGTGGCATGCTTGTTGGTGCCAGACGGGCCGGTCTGAGTGTTTCACAATCTGCTCAGTTACTAGGATTTTCACGCACAACCATTTCTAGGGTTTACAAAGAATGGTGTGAAAAGGGAAAAACCTACAGTATGCGGCAGTCCTGTGGGCGAAAATGCCTTGTTGATGCTAGAGGTCAGAGGAGAATGGGCCGACTGCTTCAAGCTGATAGAAGAGCAACTTTGACTGAAATAACCACTCGTTACAACCGAGGTATGCAGCAAAGCATTTGTGAAGCCACAACACGCACATCCTTGAGGTGGATGGGCTACAACAGCAGAAGACCCCACCGGGTAACACTCATCTCCCCTACAAATAGGAATGAGAGGCTACAATTTGCAAGAGCTCACCAAAATTGGACAATTGAAGACTGGAAAAATGTTGCTTGGTCTGATGAGTCTCGATTACTGTTGAGATATTCAGATGGTAGAGTCAGAATTTGCGAGTCTGCAAGTCAGGAAATAATTATTTTATAATATGGAAAGTAAATGTAGCTTGTCGGTCAAAGCAAACCATACAGTAGTATTTTCTATATTTTATGTTCAGGTGTGGGCTTCCGAAAACAACTTTGTCAAAATAGTTGTTTAGTTGCAGATGGGTAAAAAGGATATTTAGGCAAACCAATTCTTCTATTGAGAAAATTAATGTTGTTTTAGAATTCTGGTGACAATTAGAACAAATGTATTATGTTAACCTAATATATACAAATAATAATGATAAGAAAACTGTATGTCTGCAAACACCTTTTTTCATGAAATTTGGATCACAATGGTTTGTAATTTTGAAAATGTGGGTCGCTGAAATAAAAGTCAGTGAAAAACACTGATTTAGCCTACAGACATACAGCCATGGTATAAAGTTCAGAGAATGACACAAAGACACATTTTCACAAAGTCTTCTGCCTCAGTGTTGATGACAGCAATTTGCATATAATCCAGAATGTTATGACGAGTGATCAGATGAATTGCAAAGTCCCTCTTTGCCATGAAAATGAACAAAAACATTTTCACTTCATTTCAGCCCTGCCACAAAAGGACCATCTGCCATGATGTCAGTGATTGTCACAGCTGAGAGTGTTGATGGGGACAAGGCTGGAGATCACTCTGTCATGCTGATTTAGTCAGAATAACAGACAGGAAGCTTAAAAAGGAGGGTGGTAGTTAAAGTCATTGTTCTTCCTCTGTCAACTATGTTTACCTGCAAAGAAACATGTGCCGTCATTGCTTTGCAAAAAGGGCTTCACAGGCAAGGATATTGCTGCTAGTGAGATTTATCTAGATCTTGAAGGAGAAGAAAATCCAGCAAGTGCCAGGACTGTCTCCTAAAGTTGAAACAGCTGCGGGATTGGGGCACCACCAGTGCAGAGCTTTCTCAGGAATGGCAGCAGGCAGGTAAGTGCATCTGCACGTACAATGAGCCAAAGACATTTGGAGGAAGGCCTGGTGTCAAGACGGGCAACAGAGAAGCCACTATTCTCCAGGATAAACATCAAGAACAGACTGATATTCTACAAAAGGTACAGGGATTGGACTACTGAGTAATTTTCTCTGAATCCCCTTTCCGATTGTTTGGGCCATTTGGAAAACAAATAATTTTCCTTATGGAGGGTTGAGGTAGGGGAGAAAAAAGCTATTACAGCTAGACTGCTCGAAGAGCCCTGGGTTAGATGGGTTATCCCCTCGGTTTTTACGCGGCGCCGTTGCCCAAATAGCCCCTTACATCTCCCAAATATTCTCCCTGTCTGTTGAATCTGGTGTTTTCCCCAATGACCTCAAGAGGGCAAAGGTAGTTCCCTTTTTTAAAAATGGAAACAGCCACGATCCTGGTAACTACCAGAGCCGGCGCCAGCCGAGTGGTGATGAGGGGGCATCTGAAATACTGAGAGGGGGCGATTACATTAACGCACATAATCCCCACCACGTTTTAAAACATATTCGGGCCATGGATTTACCAATAGGCTAAAAAAAAATAAAACAGCTCTGTGAACTATCAAGAGGATACAGTGTTGCCTTGTGGCTTGTGCAGTCTTCACACAGATGCGCACTTCAATCCATTGCGGAGACTGAGCTATTCGTTCTGGTGAAATCACAAGACAAAATGTGCAAAACAGATCCACCCACTCACATACAAACACACACAGTATATATTACAATAAAACTTTTGGGGAACAGTGAAGAATCATGCATGTGAAAATTGATTCTATTAAGTTTTGAACCATTTCCCACGATTAACTTTTAACTTTTCATGACCAAAAACACCAAGCCCTAAAATATATTTATATGAAAATGGCAAGTTCACAAGAGAAATTGTATTTGTAACAAATAATAAGTAGGCTACCTAACAGAAATTCAGAAGTGTCAATCACATTAAAACAAAACAAAAAAACATTGTACTGTTTTTTACCATTGCCTAACTTCAGAATAAAAAAATATTTAGCTATATACCTTTGTCTAAATTAGATCGTTTTTGTAAGTAGATTATTCCACTATTATTATTATGTCATGATGACTGAACTATATCAGCTGTCAGTAAAAAACAAACTGTTGCTGAAGTTCTCTGAAAATGCCCTTCAAGAAAGCCCTCACGCATCACATTGACATTCCACCCGGAATGGCGCAACAAAATTACACAACGAAGTGTTGTGAGCTGTTATCAGCCAGAAGATTCCACAGCCTCAAATGCAACAATATCATGTTCTAAAACAATTTTGTACATTTGAATTAGTAGGCTATGTAGGTCTATTAATCTCAGGTCATAAAGATCATACAACCGTTTTCTCTAGAGCTACTTTCTCTACAGCCGGGTAATTCGCATTCTAATAATAATATGCCTATTTTACCAACATTGGAATGGTTTTCTAAGATTTTACATTTACATAACCTAAATAATTACATAGCCTATATCACTTTGCAATTACCATATGGTCAATATCTGATTATTGTGAATTATATTTAAAACATCCTGACATGCTAGTTAAACCTGCATTTCTTTTGTGTTAGGTTTTCAAAAAAGCTTAAGTCAGTCATATCTTTGCAACTTTAGTTCTTCCGTCTTTATATGTTTTACCATTATGATAAATATTCATCAATTCATAGGCCTAATACTAAAACTGTTCAGATCAAGTGCCCATTTGAGAATGCAGCTCGTCGGGAGAATAGCATCTCATAGCATATCTCAAAGGTGTTCCCCCAATGCGCGGAAATGAAAATATTGTTGCGTTTGTGATTATTAATAATACTTGTAAATAACCATTAGGTTATATAGTATAATGTAATTAAAATGTATTGTATATTTGTATACACTGTTGCTGATTAAGTTTAAGTTTATCTCTTTCTATTTTTTCAAGGATAAATTAAACAGTTAATGTTTGTAATTTTCCAATAATTTTATAACAGATACCACCATTTTTAAAAGCCGCACATATGCTGCCTTTTATTTTGAAGCCAACATTGAGATGTCCTACCCAGGCGCGAGATAGACAGCGCAAGATGACAGAAGGGGAGAGAAAGTAACGGAAAAAATAACGGACGGCATCCAGCGCTAGATATTATTTATGAAACAGTTTAACGTTTTTGTATATTGCAATGTTTAACACCAGGCTGATAAGGGCACAAGCTCTTACGGTTGTTTTAATGGGATAAGTAAATTTCAAAGGAAACGTTAATAAATCCCTTATAAAACCAGTTGGAGAGCCAAGTCTTTTTGTATCAGCCGGGACCGTTACAATACTTTATCAACTTTTAAGCTGAATTATGATCTGCTTCATAAGACTTGTGATTAAACGTGTGCGTTTGTAACCAGTGTTTTATGCATGTTATATTTTACTGGCCACCGTCCCGTAAACATCCCAAAGTTGGTTATGAACCATCCCAGACATTTTCGGGATGCCGTGTATTTCGAGCCTTGGTCAGACGACTGAAATAAGAGGATGAAACGGGATCAGATCCAGATGGATTAATCTGTGATAAAGCATTCTTGTTTATTTTTGTTAATGTTCACTCTAGGAAGAAAATGTATTTGGCAAATGGGATTTTTAAATAGCATATTTTATCATAAAAATTCCTTTAACATTAATGGTGGTCTGAGGGGGCGGGAGAGTGGCGCTGGCCCTGGTAACTACAGACCGGTCTCTATGTTGTGTACAGTCTCAAACGGTTTTGAAAAGTTGGTCAATGAGCAATATAATGAATACATTAATAAAATCAGCTTCATGTTTGAATTTCAATCCGGATGCAGGAAGTCACATTCTACCGAATCATGCCTACTCTATTTATCCGACATCATATGCAGGGAAATAGATAATGGATATCTCTGTAGAATGGTGTTAGTAGATCTTCAAAATGTATTTGATATGGTGAATCATGACTGACTGACAGCCAAACTTGAGGCCTTGGGGGCAGACAGCTCCACCTGTAGGTGGTTTAGGTCTTACCTATCAGAGAGGGAACAATTAGTGGTCTTAGGGGGAGTGCTGTCTGACCCTAGTGTAGTTGAACGCGGCGTTCCGCAAGGAAGCATTCTCGGACCGTGCTTATTTTTGACGTACATTAATGATATGGAAGACTCATGTTCATGTGAACTACTTCTGTACACTGATGACTCTGCACTTTTAATGTCTCAAACACCAATCCACTCTAGAGTGTACCCTGAGCTCTGTGTTCTTCTGTAGACAACTGGCTCATTGAAAATATGCTGTCCCTACATTTTGGTAAGACAGAGGTCATCTTGTTCGGCTCAAAATACAAATTTCAAGGTTCTGAGTAAAGTCACCGGGCTCACAAAGTTTTTGGCCAGAAACTCTACATTTTTAATAGGTCAACAATGATCATTTTAAATCATTTTGAATTTGCATGTACTTCCTGGTTTGAAGGCCAGACAAACCAACTAAAAGGGAGGCTGCAAACAGCACAGAATAAATTAAAAAGAGTTATTCTGAACGTGGGCCATAGGTCTCATATAGGTATGTCACAATTTGTTGAATTAAACTGGCTCCCTGTTGAGTCTCGTGTTCTTATGTCAAGGCTAAACATTATTCATAAAATATTGTCTGGTAATGTCCCAATTTCTTTGTTGTGTCTTATTACTAAGGTAAAGGACTCACAATATTTACACCCGTGGCAGCATATCGGACCTGTGTCCTTATAAATTTAAGACAGTGTTAGGGAAAGGAACCTCATAAATAAATCAAATCGTGTTGCCAGGCGAGCAGGCTCTGGAATACATATCGTATTGCGATATGCAAATCAGGCCATATCGCCCAGCCCTAACTGTAGGTAGTCTGACGTTGCAATGACTGCAAAACACATAACAGGATTAAGCTTTTAAAAATAAAAATATGCAATCAGCAGTGGATTATATATATATATATATATATATATCCATTAATTACATTTATTAGAACCAGCGGTGGACTGGGACCAAAAATCGGCCCTGGCATTTTGGCCCAGAACGGCCCACCACAACATCACAAATACCACCTGTCCTTGCGCTCCCCTGAATATGTATACCAAATCCTACCCCTTAAAACTACTAACGCCATGTAGAGAGTATGCAAGAATCAGTGGGAATTTACACTATCATCGGATCATCCTTTCTCATGTCAGT
>JACXGM010009220.1:0-11792 GCA_016801145.1 Umbra pygmaea
CTTAACCCACTTTAATCTATGATCTTATTAAGGGCAGCTGACTTGTACCGCAAACTCAGAGATAACCTTCTGGTCAGGGACACACAGGCTGCCCTGCCCCCTCTTTAAATTACTGTGGGTGGGTGTTACCCCAAGTCTCCACAAAGATAGAAAACCCTGACAAAATCTTTTTTTGCCAGATCCTTGTGATTTTTTTGGCTTAGGGGTTAGATTTAGGGTAAAACTCTTAATTGGGCATAGTGTTAGCATTGGGGTTAATATTAAGTATAAGCATCATGGTGTAAGTTTGGGGTTAGATGTTTGGCTATGTTAAGTTTAGATTATTCAAATGGAGGTTAGGGTAAGAGTTCAGGTTAGGTTTAGTGATATTGAATTGAAACATGGATTTCTGGGTTAAGGTTTGGACTTACATTAGGTTCCACCAAGCTTTCAAAAAACATTTTGCATCGTTGATTGGCAGTGGTGATGAGGAATTAATGAAGGCCTGCCTTAGGGAAAATCTCTACAAGGACATTGTACACTGATGCAAACTAGACGCCTTAAGAAAAGGCAGTTTGCCAGTTACAGCTGCAAGGTACATCCTCTAATTTAAGCTAAATCATTAGAACAGCCTACTACCTTTCCAGAATATCTAAAAACAACTTAATCGTTTGTGAAGAATTTATCTTAAAATCTACTTGGCATAACATTTGCTTGTCCTGGGATGTTTAAAAAACGATGTTAATGTTTCTTAGCTAGCTAGCTAGCTTGGTAACAAGTCATTGAATACCATACACTAATCACAGTATTAAAAGGCACCGGAAAAAAAAGTAAATAGTCTGCTCATGGTGAAGATATCAAAATATTAAAGGTAGGATACAGTCTAATCTAATGAATCTAATTCTAGTCTATAATTCAAAAATGCTGTTATTTTAATTTTATTGGACAGGACCGAAGGAAGCAGAGGCAGTCATACAGAGGACTTAGGAAGCACATGAACCCCCTTCGCACTTATTTTGTCCCTCTAAACGTTTAATATTACCCGCGGTCCCAAGCATCCACAGTGTTGCCTTTACAACATCCAGAGTGTTGTTTTCACACACCACTAATTTATGGTACGTGTGTTCCAGTGTTTTCTACAGGTGAAGATGTCCCTAAAGCTTCCACGTGCTGAGAAAGCGCTGTTCCAATTCATTTTCTATGAGAGAAAAGCAGCAAGGAAAGAATTGGAATGTGACCCGCTGAGCTGTGTGCAGCTGGTGGCAGAGCGATTGAAAGCTTGCAGTTTGGGTGTCGGAAGCATCTCGTGTGAATTTGCTGCTTTCTGATCTATCATAGCTGTTATATTTTGGTTGAATTGCATGCATACAGTTCACAATCAATCGAGGTTGCCATGATGGCTGTTGCCACATCTGTGTCCACGATGTGTTATACTTTTTTTCTTCATTATCACTAAACGAATGTGTAACAGTGATCATAAAAGATCCACTACCTAACTCAACAGTGCTGTAAAGTCAGGACAAGCACATTTCTTGGGAGCTACCATATCCTACTAAATTACTACGTAATTAGCTGGCATACAGAGAGTAGCGGACCCAGGCAAGCATGTCCGTACAGTGTGCGTGTGTGAAGACGCAAAACATAAAGAGAGCACGGCAGGTATGATCGTATAGTATTGTCTCTTCTAATGACAACAATTACATACTGTTGTCATTATAAGATGTGCATTACACAGGGAGGCCCTCTAAGCATCCTAGCTAATGCTAGTGTTTGCTCTTAATGTAGCCCTCCATCTCAATTCACATTGGTTACGGGATTATCTTGTACCCCTTTAACTCTGATAAATCTTTTGTATGGGAGACGAATTGGGATTGAGAACGAACAAAAGATCTAGATGTGTTTAAAGTATCCAGCAACTTTGGGTATATGATTTTGACCAGGGTGCAGAGAGACCTATTTAACTCATTTTATAGCTATGCTGTTATTGTGAGCCCTAAACTTTATGCAT
The DNA here is from genome assembly GCA_016801145.1 of Umbra pygmaea. Lineage (NCBI taxonomy): Eukaryota > Metazoa > Chordata > Actinopteri > Esociformes > Umbridae > Umbra > Umbra pygmaea. The sequence continues at coordinate 1,988 of JACXGM010009220.1, forward strand.
TTATCATTATTTGCTCTAACAGTTATTTAACACATTAATCACAGTTCTATCACACCTAAAACATAAACCACATGTATTGAAGTCATACAAGGAAATGTTTATTCCAACGTCAGGTAATTTAACGCCTTAAATTATCCTTATGGCCTAAAATAAGTCAAACAAAAATATACCCAGGGTTTTATTACTCAGTTTGTGGTCCTGCACGTTGGCGCCCTTGTTGGAGCTAATTTGAAATCCTCAGGGAAAAATATTGTCTTGACTCACGGTTCCTCTGTAACTCACAGCTATCGGTCCCATTTTTTCAAACCATCTGTCCAGCAGAAATCTACGACTATGAAACCGGTCTTAAGTCTCTGCTCACATGCAAAAACAAGCTCTTCTGCCATGCAACAGTAAGTCCTGAGCACCTCTACTGCAGCGTCAGGGCGTGGAATCATTCAGGGTGGGCCGATCCATAATAGTGGTTTCAGTTGTATGTCCACTTTTTCAGATATAGTCTTATAAAGATCCATAGTCCTTCCTCTACATGGTGTAATTCATATAGGGCTGATGTGGCCCGTTCCATTGACAACAAATCTATAAAGTCTTCACCAATTGTCGGTAATAAAGCAATTGGGTTTTTGTATTTTCCAGTTCATTATAATAATATATTTGGCAAAAAGACCAAAGCAATAATGTGGTGAGTAAGTGTTGGCTGAATGTTTTCTACCCTGCTGCCTAGAAGGAAGATTGTTGGGCAAATTGGTATTTTTACGTTCAATATGGAAGACAGTCTAGAGATTACCTCTCCAAAAACTCTTCACATTGCCACATTAGGTGTATCAGTGTTCCTACCTCACTACAACCATGCCAACATGAATGTGAGAGAATTATATATTGTTATTCTGCTTGGAGTTACAGTGCCTTGCGAGAGTATTCGGCCCCCTTGAACTTTTCGACCTTTTGCCACATTTCAGGCTTCAAACATAAAGATATGAAACTGTATTTTTTTTGTGAAGAATCAACAACAAGTGGGACACAATCATGAAGTGGAATTAAATTTATTGCATATTTCAAACTTTTTAAACAAATAAAAAACTGAAATTGGGCGTGCAAAATTATTGTTATCATGCCCTGTATAGGTTTCTTTCGAGAGAAACAATCCCAGGATTGATTTTAATTGTAGGTATGCAAAAATCAATCATAGCAGGTTTTTAACTCATTAAATGGTACCATATACTCTTTCCTTACTATCTGTCCCAGTTGTTTCAAACCCAGACCTAACCATACTTTCTTTGACAGTGTTCTATTACCGGCTGTATAATAAGGGGTTATTCCATATAGGGCATGATGCCCCCTTGAATGATAGACGCTTCTGTAGCAATTCGACTACCTCGCAGGTAAATTTAATTAGGGGGTTGACTATTTTCAAGTTGGATTTAGGGGAAAACCATGAAGCTGGTAGTGAATACAAATTAGTTTGTTCAGGGAATATGGTTTCCTCAATCATCTCCAACTACCTACTTCACTCTTACCTATATAAGCCCACAACAAAGGAAACCTAGCATTTTATAAGATAATAAGAATAAACATCTGGAACTCCCAGTCCCTCACTTCTCCTTGGTCTAGTTAATCTTTTGTAGCTAATTCCAGGTTTCGTATTACTCCACAGAAAATCTGTGAATAACTTGTTAATTCTTTTAAACAGGTAGGGAGGAAATTTGAGAAGAATCGCTGATAAGAGAAATAATAGTCTACAGTAGGTAGTATATTAATTTTGATAAGTTCTATTCTGCCCCATAATTAAATGGGTAGGACTGTCCATCTCTTAATATACTCCCTAATTGTCCTAAGAAGGATGGGACCATTTAAATCAAAAATACAATTTATATGAGTCTTAATGTTGATTCTGAGATCTCATACCTTGTGGTTTCCATTGAATAGGGGCTGACCTAAATGTGACGGAGGTCCTGTCGTTTAATGGGATGGCTTCACTCACACACTTTACACATTGAAATTCACCTTGTATCCTGAAAACTTTCCATAATCCTGGACTAGTTTTATCACTTGTGTAATTGACTGTTGTGGTTGTGATAGTGTTAATAATAAATCATCTGCAAATAGGTTGGCCTTACAATCATAACCCTGCTATTTGGATGGCCATAATTTTCCTCTCGTCCACATAATTGCACATAATAAAGGTTCTAAGGCCAAAATAAAAAAGGAATGGTGATGCAGGACAACCCTGTTGGGTAGATCGTAGAAGTTGAAAATGTTTAGATATACAGTAATGCTGTTAGTTTTAAGTGAAGCACTAGGGTTATTTTAGATGGCCTTAACCCAATTAATAATAGCTGTCCCAAAACCAAATTTAGACAACTTAAAACAGGTATTGCTGCTCTACCCTATCAAAGGCTTTCTCAGCATCCAGCGAAATGGCTCATATTATTGGAGAGAAGTTGACCTTTAATAAACCCTACTTCTTCAATATGTATCAATGAATAAATAGTGGTATCCATGTGTGTTGCAAGGAAAAAGCTGATAGTCATTGTTTAACATACTTATAGGGCGAAATATGGTCATTTGAGAATGGTCCTTACCGGGCTTAGACCGATGCCTGGTGCTTTCCCTGTTGGGAGGGCTTTCAAAACAGAAAATATTTCTGATACTGTTACCGGTGTCTCTATACTTTGTCTTTTTAGTTTATCATCCATGTCCATACTCACTCAGAAAACTGGTGGCAAAAAAACTCCCAGCTCTTGAGTTCAAAAGTTAACCAGATAGCTTATTAGCAACAGTCCACATGTTGCTTTGGTGTTAGATCCACTTCAGTACAGTACCATACAGATTGAAAAGAAACATCATAAACACTGTTACTCTTCCGAATTCAGCAAGGTTACACATTGACATTAATCCCCCTAGTCTTAACTTTAATGAACCGTAATTTAACCAATCTATTAAATTTCCAAATAGCTCTTAACATCTCTTGGACTGTTCTTCATTTTTCTTCTCTCTCTCGAGAGTCCCGCCCCCCTCCAAAGACCCTGTAGGTTGCAACTCATCTCTGATTGACACTGATTTAACACAACTGACACCTGAAACACCCAATACAGAAGTTATTATACACCAAGGATAATTGAACCAGCTCATACATTTTTGTTAACAAAATACACATCAAAGAACAATATATTAAAAAAATAGCAGGGTACTACATTAATAACAAGCTTACATGTTTGATGCTGTTGCCTGTCCTTCTCTTTTAGCTACGAGTTCTGTCATTTGTAATTCCAACTCATTAATTGGTCGTTATTTATTACATCACTTTTACATTTTTTGTCCGTATTGTTTTACTGGAAAGCCTGTTTTAAACGTTATGGGAATTTGGCAGTATGTCACATTCCTAGTTGCCATTCAACCTTTGTTCGATGTGTCCCTCACTGTCCACCTTGCATGACTAGGCTAGAGAGCGATAGATGGGTAAAATAGTGCAGTTTGGCTTTGCTTTATCGTTATTATTACCGTACAATGTATCCTCATTTGTTACTTGTGTTTTATGGTGTAATAGGGAGAACTATACTTTTTTTGGTAAACAGTAAGTGGCTGGTGAACTGAATGTTTACTTTGAGGTTAAGTTCACAGTAAGAGCCCATGTCTAGCTAAAGCAAGTTTATTGCCTTAAACACAATGGCATGAAAAAACAAATCACCACTGGACCATCCTTAAACTGCTGCCCTGCTGCTAATGTTAGAAGCCTAAAGGAAACACTGGGTCTAGTGTTAACCGAGCCTTCACTATCCTCAGTAATGTGGTGCTGGAGTCCGTTCACCCTGCCCACTGCATTTTGGTTTTCCTTCATTTTCAGTCTGCTGTCTTTACCTGCCCCACTAGATAATTTTGTGCTTAAGAGGATACATGTGTGTAACAGAGGAGGCATTATGTGTTAAAAAGAGAGAGCGATGATGCCAATATAAGGCATTACTTTGGCCTAGACCTCATGCTATCTCTTCACAATTTCAGCACTATAGAGAGATAAGGGCCAGTTTTGAATGAAACCATGTTCTCACCCACCAGGCAATTAAGTTGATAGCTACTGGTGAATCACTGAGGCATGTACGTCACTGATTGGAAGTCTGAATCACTGTGTTGAAGCTAACTAGGGCAGCAAGCCGGGTCAAGAGGGAGCATGTCAGCACAGTAACCATGTCTTAACAATCGGATAGATCTGTGACGTTGTCATGACATCATCCTTGACCAGGATAGTGCAACTGTATCCTTGATTATCTCTACATCTTACCCCATCTTTCTCTCTCTCTCTAAGTGAACTTACTGATTATGTTTGATATTATTACATACATTTTTGTTATTTGGACACTCTTTAAAATGAGATTGCACATCTCATCCTGCAAGAATTTCAAATAAATAAACCCGATCTTCTCTTCCTCTATCTCCTTCTCTTCTATACCTCTTCTTATCTTTTTAGAGAGCATTTAAACAACTCCCACACAGTCACTGTGATCTCTTACACAAGCAGCAGGCATGTACACACACACATACACACACGCTCACACACATACACACACACGCTCACACACGCTCACACACATACACACACACACACACGCTCACACACACACACACACACACACACACACACACACACACACACACACACACACGCTCACACACACACACACACATACACACACGCTCACACACACACAAACTCTCCAGGTTGTGAATACAGTTTATTCATGAAATGAGGACAGCCTCTCAGAACATGAGCAATAGCTTGCTTTCTCTTGCACTCACTAGACACACATACACAAATACACACACTTAAATGTGCAGCTGCGTTGCATAGAAACTTGTGGTGCATAAGCACTTTCATATTCAAAAACACTGTACACACACGCATACAACACACACACCGAGCTTGCAGTACTGTCAGATACATCCCTCCTAATGTTGTTCAACTGTTGGCACTGTGTTCCTTTTCTACTACCTGTTTTATTGAATATGAAGGGTGATATACATTTAAATGAGATGTGCAGCTGCCGCGCAGAAATGAATAGCTAGGTGTCTGAAGAAGGATTTGAAACAGAAAACATTCGAGGAGTATCTCCCCCTCCTCACTCCAGCTTTCCTCTTCTTATCTCATTTTCTCTCTCTCCTTCTACTCTCTTGCCGATTGATGCTGCATAAGGGTTTATGTAAAGAGGTATGACTGGTATCTAGTGGGTTTTGTCAACAGTAAAGTTTTTTTGTTTCTTTTTTACATTGAGGGAGAAGGATAACTAATAGCAACCTGAAGCCATAATGCACTAACTAGCAAGCTAACTGCGTGACTTCGATAACGTGTAGCCGCTAGCTTGATTCTTGTCTGCCTTCATGCCATACGCTCCCTCTGTTTTAGCCTCATCATCAATGGGAAGCTAGCCCTCTGCTGAATGTCTTCATACTGCAGTGTTTTAGCAACAGAAAGGCAGGGACGTGTGGCTGAGATGGACACGGAGACAGAGGTCTGAGGCATAAAGCAAGGACCTGGCACAGCGCCAGGCTTCCCTTCCCTCCTGGATCGCAACTGACTTAGTGGAAAATGTGAATGAAAACAATCCCCCAGCCCCTCCAGTTTAAAACCCCCCAAGCGGTATTATTTTGTGCTTTTTTATACGAGTGCATGTTTCTGTAAGAGGAAAGGAGGGGTTGTGATTTTAGCTTTTTTTTCTGTGTAGGATAACTGCCAGAGTTTTGGGATGAAGAGAAAACAAATTGGGCGAAAACGGAAAAAAGCAAATAGAAAACGTAGTGAGATGTAAAAGCCCAGCCGGCCAGACGGATTGTTGTTGTGAGAGTAGCTCTGTAGTAAAGAGGCACTGGAATATGCTTGTTAATAAGGCTCAGCCATATCCATGACAACACCCTTGGCATTCCTGGGCAGACCGCATTGGCATCTGAAGGAATCACAAAATGGCAGCACACAGAAAGTCTCTGTCGGCTAAGGGCTCCGGTTAACCCGCTATGTGCCGCGCCTGATGACTTTAAAGAGATGCACATTATGTCCATTGCCTTGTGGATTTTGTATGTTGATGGCTAGTGTAAAAAATCCCTACAGTCTGAACAGTTACAGCTGTAGTAGTAGTCGTTCTTTAGTAAATAATTTCTGTTCTCAAAGCAAATTTTCCAAAATAAGCTTTTTGAAGTGCAGATTTCTTGTTCCTCAAAGAAATAATGAAATTAATCTTTCCACTTGACTCCCTGTGTAATTTGGCTATTCTTTTCACCAGGTTTGCATTCCAAATGGCACCTTTTTTACTACATAGTCTACTATAGCTGTAGTCAGAAGTGTAGATGCTAGGGTGACATTTTGATCGCACTGTAGGGTGTTGACATTTTTTTGTTACTGGAATATTTAAGTGATCTATCAGATATAGTTATGGTTGACCGAGAGTGTTGCTATGACTCACTTTGAACAATGTGTTGTTTGTCTTGCTGTGTTATTTCTGCTGGGAAGATTTTCTATTCAACTGCTGGGTAATAATTGCACCTGGGTACTACCGTACTTCCACACTAATTTTCCTTTTTGGTTACTTTGCATCTGCCATTGTCTTTCTGATCAGCTGGTTTATCATCTTAATTGGCACTGGTACATGCATGCCAATCTCAGACATTAGTGCCATGGCCCCTGGCTCTACTGGAGTAGGATGCCCAACGGGAGTCTGGCCTGGTTGTTCCGTTTGGCTGATCGCTGTATGTTTGTGGAGGTTGGAATGGGGTCGTCTGAGAATGAGGGCTGGCGTGATGGGCATAGAACAAGTTACAGGGAAGAAGAGAAGGATGTTGTCTACATAAGCACAGTGTGGTACAGACAGTGGGGTACAGACAGTGGGGTACAGACAGTGGGGTACAGACAGTGGGGTACAGACAGTGGGGTACAGACAGTGGGGTACAGACAGTGGGGTACAGACAGTGGGGTACAGACAGTGGGGTACAGACAGTGGGTAGTCCATTCTGTCCAGTGGAACTACCCTGACTTTTTTAGCGTCTTCCTGACTAAACTATGGTAGTGGTCATTTTTAACAACCTTACATTTTGGTATTACAGACTTGACTCTGACCAACAAAACATAATTGGCATCTCTGTAACAATAAAGATGGAAAAAAACCTTTTTATGCTGGTATTCACTAGAACATTTGTAAACTCATGAAAACAAACTTGTTTTGACTTTGATCTAAGGTTAGAGAGAGCATGAGGTTAACAGTGTAGTTAGGGGTTAAAATGTAAGAATATGTGAACAGTTTCATGAACACATCGTAACATTTCAACAGAGCAATTACGTACTAACACGGCATACTTACTAAAAAATAAGACATCTGGCTAATGGTAGTATTGGTAAACTAGAGATGCGTTTATTTCGTCTTTCACACAATAAAAAAATAGAAAGGGTTTCTGCGTGTGTTACACAGCATGAGAATTTTGCTCTCAAATTTGGCTTGTGTTCAAACAAAGCACAAAGGACATTGTAGCGAGCTGTAGCCTACTCTACCTGGCAAAACTTTGAGAGGGGATTTTTTTTAAGAAGTTCAGATACAAGTGTATCAACCTTTTTTAAAGCATCATCAACATTTAATTGTTTCTCCAATTACAGTGTTAAATGTACTATTTTTAAGCTCTGAATCTGAAATGTAATTTTTTTTTTTTTTTACGATAAGCTGATAACACCAATTATGATATTTTGGGGGGGATGCATGTCCTCTAGTTAAAATCGGATGGTAAACCACGAGGAGACTGCATGGACATCTGACTACTCGTTGCACTTTGCAGCTTCTAAAGGACATAGTTTGCAAAGAAGTGCTTCGTTCTAAGTACTCTGTTTTTCGTCAACCAACATTTGTGCCCCTCCCTTCTACTTTCATTCATGCAAAACCAATCACTATTATATCTGAACTGCTACACTAGGTTAACAGGTTTATATTGCCTTGTATGTAATAAATTTGGTGCATTTTTAACGAAGCACAGCCTAAATTCACTTTGGGCATCTGCAACAAACGGATGCTCGTTTAACAGAAGTTCATTCGTGAACACAACACTTGCTACGCAAATTATTTGCAAATTTAGCAAAAATACTACCTCACTTGCACACTACTCTGGGGCGTGGTCACATTAAGCCACGCCTCCTCAGATATTTGTGCTTATTGCCGTTTTAAAGTGTGCTCAATTTATATGCAGTATAAGTGGGTGGCCAACATGCAGCCCAGAGGTTTCACCAGGATATGCTAATTTGCTGTAAGTGGCACTGGCTTGCAGGTGTTTTTAACAAACAACTTGTGCCTGCACAGTGAAGAGGAAATCTGCTACTGTATGCTAATTCAGATGTACCATCCAGATAACGCTAATAATGGTTAAAAAGAAATACAATGTTCTGGCTGATTATAGGAAATCTACTTCAGAGAATTAATTATAGTGTTTTGTCCATAGAAATAGAATGGATAGAAAGGCCATTCCAATTCAAATCAATGTAGCAGAATGGTCAGAGCGGCAGACATTTTTATGTGTACCATTGCATTGCAAAGATCTAGCGGCCTACTTCCACATTAAACTGATTTGCGTGTTGTCACCGTGACAACTAATAACAATCGCCATTTTGTTGTGTACTAATGGAATGACCACGCCAAGCAGCTCAATGGCCTTTCTATCCATTCTATTTCTATGGTTTTCTCATAAAGTTTAATCTCCTACTGTTGTCGACCTACTGTTCAGTCTCTCAAATCATTGTGACGGAATTAACACTTGGCTGAAACACTGCAAGAAAACTGTCTCCACTTCCTAACAAACGCCTACCAGCCAGTCAGTGTTTAGTCCCTCCTCTGAAAACAGAGAGCAGAACATGAAACTGGAGTCGCTGTTCCCCAGCCTGCCATTGGCCCTGTCTCTCTCTGCCCTCACTGGGCTGAATAAAGAACATACTGTGCTTTTTCTGTTCCTCCCAGACAAATGTCATCCACATCAGAGAAGTCTGGGTAAAAGGCATGTTATCCAGGAAGAGTACAAATCTGTGGCTGGTGTTTTGGAACAAGTACCAAACAGCACCCTATTTCCTATTTCACATGTTACAATTTAGCATGGCCCTTAGCGCCAGTATATAATAAATAAGCAATAGGATGCCACTTGTGACATACCAGCTTAGTTCTACTGAAGTGTGAAGTGTATTTACTGGCTCATAAAGCTGGTGGAACGCTTGTAACCTGGTTGGGATTTTGGCACGCCTTGCTCCTTCGGCCCACATTTCTCCTACCCCTGATTAACTGAGGTCTACCTGAAGTTTGAATGCCCTTTCACTTTATAATATTACAGACATAGTTATTTGTTTTTTACTAATCTGTGATTTGTTATGGAAGGATTGGTGAGAACTGCACTGTAGAAAACCCATCCAATCCTTTACACGTCGATGATCACCTCAAAGTAGGATGCGACTTCAGACGTTTGACAAACAGGGCTGTGGTTGCAGTGTGGGTATCGGATATGGAAATAAGATGTGACATGCAGCCTCCCGTTGGTTCAGTAGGTTGCAGACAGGCTGATTGAGTTAGCTTTCTTTGGCCTGGCATCGTGCTCGCCCACTCACTGGTCCCTGGTAGAACACGCAGGGCCGGGCAGCTAGACTCAGCCGTGACATTCTCAGCCTTGGGCCAGGTGTGTATGCCACCGGATTGCCTGTGCGGGGCTAGGGGTCAGGGGGTGTCACAAAGATCTGTCTGTCTGCTGCCTGAGTTGCAACTTGCTCAGCCTGGCTCACTCCTGCTCACAGTCTGTCTTGACATTGCCCCCC